>JARHVA010000160.1:807500-815000 GCA_037957365.1 Torreya grandis | reverse complement strand
TGTTTTCTCAACCTAGCATCTTCAAGATAGCTACAGATAACATGTTACACTATTTTAGTTATGTTGATAAATAAATAATATGTTATACATAAAAATGCCTAGGATAATATTTAATGAGCATGCTAAAGAAGTTGATGGTTTGATCAGACAAGTTAAAGAACTGTAAAAAATGTAGATTGCCCAAATAATGGAACAATAATACTTCCATATGATCAAGCATTATCTAGAATGTTCTAGATTCCTTATGAGTTTATATATATATCGTTGGTTATTAGCTTATTACAAACCTAATATTTCAATATTTTTATTTTATTTTATTCCATATTTAGTTTATGGAAGCTCTAAAGAGGATGTCAGCCATTTAAGTTCATTTACCTCTACTTATACTAATCTAACTCATGTTATGCCCTTGTGTTTTTAGTTGCTCCAAGAGGGACATTTCTATAATGGATTTTAGACCAATTGATACTTTTAAATGGTAATTTAGCACCATAAATAATTGGGCTCTTAGTTGTTAATATGAATGAAACTATTTTGACCTTATCGCAAGAAAAACATTGCAAACATCTTAAATGTACACAAACTTACTTTCACTAGAAGGTAGGTTAAAAAAACATAGATTGGATTTCATAAGGCCCTACAACAACAAAAGGATTGGTCATCACTCCATTTTCAACCCAATACATACTAGTGAGGGTTGTATGATAAAATAGATAAATAAATAACCTTAATAAAAACGGAGTGTTGAGGTTACATTAGCATTGGCTTTGGAACTACGCAACGACATTCCTCCATAGTGGTACACATACATAATACCCTACATGCTAAACACACACTGATCTATTCTAACATTTTCCTGACACAAAGCTATCATCTGCTCTTTCAACCTTAAATTTAAATATGATAATAACTTAGCAATAAAGTAAAGTTCAAAGATTTTTTCCATAAATATTCTTTTACCCTGAACCCTGACATAGTGGTATAGCTAAATTGATACCATGAATTTTGAGATTGATATCTCTAATCTTATTTCAAATAAATGTATTTAGGATATATGTACTAGGATTTTGAATTAATTTTTAATTTTCCATCTATCCTAGTACTAAATAAATTTAAGTACATGGAGCTTGACCTGTAAATGATAAATCTTCTTTGTAGTAGAGCTTGAAATATTTTCAAGCTAACATAACTACAACTAAAATCCCAATGATTAATAAGATGGAACATCTACTCAAATAATCCCACCAAAAAATAAATTTTATTTAAACGTTGATACCTATGAATAAGGAATGGTGCTCCAATAATTAACAATTTTGCATGATTGAAGGCATGACATATTAAAACTTACCCAAAATAAGGAGGACCATATTAAATTAATAATGGAAAAGTGACGATGCATACCATCTCTATGCAAATTCAGAAAAAAGTTCCATAGACCATTTATAATTTAGTATGGGTAGGGGTAGTGTCTACACCTATAATGGTGCTTGGTAACATTTGTATCCCTTTAATTCATTTACCTTTTCCACTTGAACTATTGTTACCTTCTCACTCCCTAAAACCAACTTCTTAGGTGCCATCTCTAATTCTCAACACCCATAATCTATAGAGAAAAAAGAGTACCCTAATTAATATAGATGAGTGTTGGAGGGAAGATATAAAATAAAATAAAAATTTAATTTTTCTAGACAACTACAAATTTTAATTAGTTCCAACCACGTTACATATTTTAATATAAGCACCTTTAAAACATGGAATGGAAGGAGAATCTCCCCCATCATTTAAAATTCTCATTGGGTTTTAAATTCAAAACTCTATGCCTAAAATCCTAATCCAATCCAATATAGTCCATAGATACCTGATATGTTACTAGCAATAAAAAATGTTTGATGACTATTTAATGAAATAACCCATCTTTTGACATTCAAAAAAAAAATAGTACTTCAAACATGACATATAAATTATGAATTTTGATTTTCTTAGACATACAATTTTTTATTTGTACTTCGAAGATGGGTTTATACCCTTTGGATGGGTTATGATGGGTTCAATTTTGATTTTTGCACCCCACTATAAAATAGAGGGGTGAAGGGTCTCCAATTGGAGCCATACATATATAAACCTAGGAAAAACATAAAATAAGGTTGGGAACATTAATATAGGTACATTAAAATTAAAAATAGTAAATATTTAGAGATATTCATGTAAAGGAAATGTCCCAAGTCTAGCATTGTTATCTCTAACATAGGGTAATCCACCCTATAACCTCTATGTAGTTTGAAATGGGGCCCTCACAGTACACTATAGGTAAACCATGAATTGAACCCATGACTAGGGATACCTCTATAGGATGTCAAGACAAAGTGAGATAACTTTAGGGTCCTAAAATAAATGTCCTTTCTAGATGGATAATGGAAAACACTAGTACACTTAACTATGTTTAGACTATAGAGTACCTTTTACTCCATACAAGACAATCTCAAACATTTAAAAGTTAACCTATTTTTTTTAAGAAAATAATTTTTCTAGTATAGCCAATGATAAATTTTGATAAGACTTACTGCATTAAAAATTCTAAATTTTAGCACTAAAAAATTAAAAAATATTCTCTTACATGATTTTGTAGAGTATTCTATTTATATCAATATAATAATTACAATGATTTTAAAAGTGACACATGTAACAACATTTACTTTTTCTTTTTGATAATATTTATGGTTTTTTAAAACAAAATGACACATGAATGACACATTTGCCTCTATTAATACCAATATAATAATACAAACTCATTTAAAAAGTGACAAATCTAATAACATTTATTTGGTCAATGACAAGGGTAAAGTTATCTAGTACAAAATTTAAAACTACCAACACAATTAAATATTAAATATTAAAAATTACATGTACTTTATTAGAACCTTTATGCCCCTTATTCCCTTGAATATAGTTCTCCAATCCCAAATTATCAAATTAGTTCATAATAAAATGGTGCTCTACATGTCCATTCATATGAACCCCACACTCTCAATAGATCCAATTAACTTCTAAAAATTCTAGAAATATTAAAACCTTACCTTCACGACAATACATAACAACCATCCATGAGTGACTCACCTTTTTTTATTTGAGACCATATTAATTATTCTAATTTTTATATTAATATTATTTTTCTCTCTTAGCGGCCATATATTTTTAAAAATTATAAGATAATATATATATATATATATATATATATATATATATATATATATATATATATATATATATATATATATTTCAATTTGGCATTTAATTCATGTATAAGAAATTATATTAAATAATAATGAGATAGTATAAATTTTTACCTAGGGAAAATTTTACATTAATGTTGATTAAATATTATGATTAAATAATATCAACATTGGGTAACTTAACCACATAATCTAGCTAAGATAGCTACTATGGAGACACAAAAGGGACACATGCCCTATTAAGTACATGCCTAATACTAGATTTAATTGCATAAATTATCCAAAACTATAGAATAAAAATGATAGATTTTTACTTGACACAATGTCTTCGTGGGTATAGAATATGTGGGATTATTTTTGAGTTGAGCATAAATGCTAGAGCAACACTTGAAGAGATGCTTGTTTAATATTTTATCACAATGTTTATTTTGAAGAGATGCTTGTGTAATTTGAACCTTTTGATGTGTGTAGATTGTGTTCGATTATGAGGAGCATGATTAAAAGATTATTTAGGAGTTTAGATATGGAGACCAATTTTATTGTATTGCACCATAATATCTTGCATTGTATGTAGGTGGGAATAAATTCAAGTTTAAACTACAATTCCCACTATAGACCATTAAGCAACAAGGTCTCCAATCAAGACAAGAAAATGGAGCTCTGTGGATTGAAATTTGGAGAAACAACTATATGAGATGTGAAAATGTAGGAATGTTACTTTTAAATAAAAGAACATGTTTATGACTTCAACAATTTGAACCCCGAAGGGTTGGTAGTTATAGAAGAACTCAAGATTTATAATTTCAGAGAAAATAACGAGAAAAAGAGGTAGGAGATTCTAAGGTGAAGGGAATTTGTGAAAGTAAGTGATACATTATGTGTTTTCCATTATATTTTTTTACTCTTCAATAAGTCACATCTTGTGCTTACACATGAGTTATGAAACTTGACAGGAAAAAGAAAATGCCTTGGTTGCAAACAAGAATGTGAAGGGGAGAAGATGATAAATGAAGGTGAGTATATTTTTTCTCTTTGATTTTCAATCACTTTTTCTATTGAATCAAACTAGTGTGATTTTTATTTTTTATTTATGAAAGTAATTGTATTCAGTTTTTATAATACTAGGATAATGATGGTTTAGCAAAAAATAAGGAACGAAAGAGGAGAAGATATGTTTAATGTTGTAGGCATGATGATGTTCATGTTATAGGCAAGGTTGAAAATATTTTATGTTATATATATGCTTGAGGATATTAATTTTCATGTCCCAATATTTGATACATAATACCATATTATCAATATATGTCAACTTTTATGACATACTATTTTGAACAATGTAATGTCGTTGTGTAATGTTGGGATTCTGAATGAGATCAAAACTATTTCATACACTCATTGGATCAATTATATACTTTTGTTATAGATCAACTATGTACTTTTGTTGGGGAAAGGGGCTATTGTGATAGTTCCTCCCTATTTTAAACAATTATATCAAACACTACTATGTGGAATAAAGTTGTTATTCTCTAATGCATTATTATGTTGTGATTTGTTACGTGTAATATTTATTAAATAATTTTTTTTTGGTAATGTAGGTTATATGTAAAACACAATGAATTCCAAAACTAGAAGTAGATTTTTTAAATAAATAGTCCTAAAGCAAATTAAAGATGAAGACAAAATTATCTATGTTGTGTTAAAATTTAAACTAAATGAGTTATCCTAGTGACAATCCTATGTAGTGGAGGCAAGATGGTCACAAATAACTAATCTAAATGTTGGTACAAATGTAAATTACTTTGCAATGTTTTTATATGGAGATTAAATTTCAAGACAGATTTTTTGAGATATTAATAAAAAAATACCTTGGTCAATTCCATGGAAATCTCCACTTTTGTTTTGGAATGAGAGACACCCATTTTTAAAATGTCACCTCAACTAATATAAATCCATCTTTGGAGTTATAAATTTATTGATTTCCAAGACTAGTTTTAGGAAATGAAGATGCATCTATAATTTTTTTTTTATCTCCATCTATTAAACTGACTTTACACGTCTTGAAAGGGTTTAGCTAAAAGTTGGATGATAGTGCAGTTTCTACACATGGCCATACATTTTTTCAAGGTAGGTATTTATGTTTATAATTCTTCCTTTCATGTACAAATACATTTTCAAGTGTATAAAGGTTGTGAGACCAAAAATTATACCTAAAATAATTTACAATGTTAATCAATCACCAAGTTCATTTTTCCTCAAACTCTCTTTGGGTGCTCTAAAATATATATAGGAATCCATGTTTTAATATTTTTTGGTATATTTAAAAATATGATCCAAATTATTTGATTTTTTATGATATTTTGTTATTGAGGAACATATGTTTACAAGAATATTTAATGAATCATATAGTGTTAATGCTATAAATTAGTATTAGATTGTTATTTTTTAATGTAATTGAGGGAATTTATTTTTAAATATATCTTAGATGCTATCGGTGTATTATATATTGATTCAATCTATTATTTTGTAGATAAATTTTCACTTGATTCATATTTAATCAACACCCAATCAGGTGATGTTTGTTTCTGAAGTATGTCATAGTCATCAAAATAGTTATTTCTTTTTACATTTATAATTTTATTTATTTACTTCACAAAATATAAACTATTAATAATTACTCCCCCATAATTACATTTTTAATGGAATTCAAGGCCTCTTTAGATTTGTAACAGAAAAGTCTCAATCACAATCCCAACATTGTTCCCTTGTTTCAAAATGGCATAAGAATTACTCTAGAATACTATGGTATTGAAGTTATGTTACATAAAATACAACTATGAATGGGGAAGGCATGGAGATATAGTGGATTTTCTACACATGACCATACAACTTGACATCCATCACATTGCATAAATTAAAATTTTAGGAGTGCATTTTTTGTACATAGTTATATATAGGATGAACTTGATTTTATGAAAATCAACATAGTATGTGACCCATATGATGTTTGTAAAGGTACAAAGGAGATTTAGATTCAAAATCCAATCGAATTTGACAATATTGATAATAAAATACAAAACTTATACCCTCAGATCCTCTATTAGAAACTTAGAAGATGAATTTCATGACACTTCATCCCCTCATCTTATGGTGAATTTGGGTAAGTAGATACATGTGAAACCTACAAAAACATTGAGTATGACATGAAAAATATGGAATATTAAACAATTTATCATACACAACTCAATTTATCCATAGTTACCATAGGTAAAATATAAAACTATGTTAAAATGCACCTCAAAATAAGGATTTGAAATTTTTTATTAATAATGACAATCTCAACATTATTCCTTAGAATGAAATTACAAAATCTTTAGATTAATAATGGTGTCAATTAACATGCATACCATCTCCATATCCATCAAACATAAATTATTTTAGGCTACAACTTCATGTGTATACATTATTGAATCAACTTGTCTAACCAATTAGCTACTATTTAGCTCAACGGTATCTATTTTATACATTATTGCCTATAATTCTTAATGTTATTTTTACCCAATAAAATATAATAATGAGAGGTGGGATAATCATAATTAATGGGGTGTACTATTCATAATTTCTTCAAATTTTTATATATTTCGTATGGTCTAGGGTAGTGGTAAATTGGTGATAACAATATTCTATGCTAGATTTTTTATTTTGAAAGTGAATAAAAAATCACATAATATTGCTTAGTAGTAAATGTGTGAAATACTAGATCATATTTTTATTGACCTTCTCACCAATTCTGTATTATTGTATATATTGTCCTATTGCTTTAGTGCCATTTTAGTATGTGAGACATGTAAATTTTATGTAAAATTAGCAGGTTATTATTTTAATTAATTTTATCCTTCCTAAAATAATTTAATATATAGAGGAGCCTACTAATAAACAAATATGTTAGAGACTTTGAGACTCACCTCTTAGTAACTCAAGGTTAAGGCATACAAACAATAATATATCGAGAACAATGAAGTGGCATGCATTATCTACAAGTGTTATGTGTGTATGGATTACAATGAAATGTAATGGGGATTCATGAACCCTAATGTACCATGTTATGTTACACGAGCTTCAAAATCTGAATGTGCATGTCTACATAAAAATACATTATTATAAATCAAAATAACAATTACAAAGTGATCATGATAGAGACCCCTCTACTCCGTCCATAAGACAACATCCATATTTAATCATTTTAGCATTTCCTCTCAGTATATAATCACAC
>JARHVA010000160.1:790000-802500 GCA_037957365.1 Torreya grandis | reverse complement strand
GCTGGTTGAATAGTTTTTCCTGAAAGAAGAGGAGAGCTGTCTGTCATTCCCTTGAGTTTTTCCTTTTTTTTGTATACATCATCTCTAAAGAAAGAGAGATGGATGTCTGGTCCTATCCTTGAGTATTATTTTTTGTCTATACATATACATACCATATTCACAGGGAACCTCCCCTTGATGAGAGGAGAGAGAAGTCTCCTTCTGATGTGATAAAATTACACACTAGGATGACTAATCTTCTTGCTTTGGCTGATAAGACCTATTTTGTTTACCAGTATGTTGATAAAAAAATATTCAACCAATAATTTTTGGTGACTTCGCTGGGGATATACCCATTATCCATTTATAGTCTATCCATTCCATTCACTTCCACACCACAACAAAAGAATCTATAGTTTAAAGCCTCAAGCTTTAACTAAAGCAAACTCAATTCTTTTCCACTTTTGTTTTACAATCTGGCAGATTCAAGGTATACATGAAGCCAAAGGGCTAAAGGTGTCGTTGATCATGTGTTCAAGCTGGCACAACAAAGTGATTTTGATCTATTTCTTGTTGGAGATCAACCAACAAAGTTGATTACTATATGAAAGCAATTAAATGTAGAATTAAATTAGATAGATAAGTAACTAGAATCAAAAATAGCAAAGAACAAGAGATATAAGAAACCACCCTGAAAACTTGTATTAAAATCTTTACAGAAGGAATTACAATTGAAGAAACTTCTTTTCTTCCACACCTCTCACAGATGTATAGATCTCTTACCAGATCTTTTTCCCTCAAGAGTTCTCTCTCTCAATTACAATTAACTCGAACAACCTAGATTGATATACATATACAAATGTATTCTACTTCTACAGTATTTTCCAATAAGCTATGAAGATCTATCCCTATTATATAACTTTAGGGATTCATGAGCATACAATCACAACCATTAGATGCACCTCCTAATCAAGGGCTCAAATCAATCCTACTTAAAATAGAAATGCGGAATTAAGACTAACACTTAATCTCATCATCCAAACATTGTATTCTATCCATGAAAATAGTTTCTAGATGCACAGGTGACCGACGTCGATCCCTGCCAATCTACCTGTGACCGATGTCAGCTAATATACTACCAATGTCGGCCACCTCTGGTCCATTTTTGACCATCGTCGGTGACTGTGTGATTCCTACAACTTCTACATTCACCCATTGGTGAAGCTTTTAGCTCCATCCTTAACAATCTCCCACTTGGAGATAAATAACTGCACCAATACCTGTACAGTAACATCTTCTAGCTCTTCCATCTTCAAACTCAATCATGAAGACCAATAAAAGTTGAATGAAGATTCAACTTTTCTTTTGTTACTGGCTTGGTTAACATATCAGCAGGGTTCTTATCTATATGGATCTTTTCTAGCTTTAACTCACCATCCTCCAATACCTGTCTAATGAAGTGGTACCTAAGCTGTATATGCTTGGTTCTTGAATGAAAGGCTGAATTCTTAGCCAAATGAATTGCACTCTAACTATCACTATATAATCTACAACTCTCTTACTCCTTTCCTAGCTCTTCCATGAACCGTGTCATCCATATCATCTCTTTACTAGCCTCTGTGATTGCAATGTATTCTGCTTCTGTAGTTGACAAGGCAACAACCTTCTACAACTTTGAAATCTAGCTAACTGCCATTCCACCAATAGTGAAAACATATCCTATGGTGCTTCTCCTACAATCCAAATCACTTGCCATATCTGAATCTACATAACCATGTAGAGAAGTGTTTGACCCACCATAGCACAAATGCCTATTACTGGTCCCTCTCAGATATCTGAGGATCCATTGAACTGCTTTCCAGTGTTCCTTCCCTAGATTGGCCATATACTTACTTACAACTCCCATTGCTTGGGCAATATCTGGTCTAGTACATACCATTGCATACATTAAGCTTCCTACTGCGGAAGCATATGGAACTTTCCTCATGTACTCTACCTCATCATGTGAATTAGGACACTGTTCTTTACTCAACTTAAAGTGTCCAGCCATAGGTGTGCTTACCAATTTTACATCCTGCATATTGAACCATTTCAATACCTTTTTCACATAACCCTCTTGAGACAAAATCAACTTATGATTTTTCCTGTCTCTCTTAATGTTCATGCCAAGGATTTTCTTTGCTGTTCCCAAATCCTTCATGGCAAATGTGTGAGCTAATTTCACCTTAAGCTCAGAGATATCTTGCATGTGTGATCCTGCAACCAGCATGTCATCTACATAAAATAATAGAATAATATATCTACCATTATCCAATCTCTTAAAATACACACAATGGTTAGATTGACATCTACTATAGCCATGCTCAGTCATAAACCTGTCAAATCTCAAATACCATTGTCTAGGAGCTTGCTTGAGACCATACAAGCTTTTCTTCAATCTGCACACAAGTTTCTCCTTACCTTTGACCTCAAATCCTTTTGGCTGATCCATATATATTTCTTCATCCAAATCTCCATGAAGAAATGCTGTCTTAACATCAAGCTACTCAAGATGCAAATCCTCAATAACAACTAAAGATAATACAGTCCGTATAGAAGTCATTTTAACTACAAGAGAAAAAATCTCACCAAAATCAATACCTGGTTTTTGTGCAAATCCTTTCACTACCAACCTGGCCTTATATCTCATCTATCCATTCTCACCTTCCTTTAACATATAGATCCATTTGTTCTTTAGTGTTTTCTTTCCTGCTAGCAACTCAACCAAATCCCATGTTTGGTTCTCTTTCAAGGAATAAATTTTCCTCATTCATGCCTAGCTCCCACTGACTCTTGGATTCCACCTATATTGCTTCATCAAAACTCTCTAGTTCTCCATCATTAGTAAGCAATAAATAGAATAGTGAAGGGGAATATCGAATTGGAGGTTTACTTACCCTTTCTGACCTCCTGATGGGCATCTGAGACTCATTCACAACACGCTGTCTGCCTAAATTCTCTGACAGTGACTGACCTCGGTCACCTCCAAGCCTGTAACTGGCTAACATCGGTTCTTCATGACTGACGTTGGTTCTTGTGTTGCCAATGTCAATTTTTGTATAACCGACGTTGGTCTCTATGTTTTTCTGTCTATGATTTTTTTTTTGTGAGCTTATTTTGGACCTTCACCTCATCTAATTCTCCATTGCTTTGCTCAGATTGATTCAACTTCTTGAGCTGATCACTATACATCACTTTTTCATTGAAAACAACATCACAGCTCCTAATTGTTTAGTTAGTTCCTAGATTCCAAAACCTGGATCTAAAATCATCAGAGCCATAACCAATAAATGTGCACCTCATAGACTTAACATCCAGCTTCTTTCTATTTTTCTTATCAATGTGTACAAAGGCTTCACAACCAAAAACTTTGAGAAATGAGATATCTACCTTTTTACCTATCCATGCCTCTTCTATAATTCTACCATCCATAGCTATAGAGGGTCCTCTATTAATCAGGTAAATTGTAGTATCCACAGCTTCTGCCCAAAACTCTAAGGGCAAACCAACATGCAATCTCATACACCTTGCACACTCCATTATTGTTTTGTTCATCCTTTCAACAACTCCATTTTGCTGAGGTGTCCTTAGAACCATCCTTTGCCTACGTATTCCATGCATATAACAATACCAGTTGAACTTATAGCTGTAGAACTCACGACCATTATCAGATCTCAAGTACTTCAATCTCCTGCCTGTTTCATTCTCAACCATAGCTTTCCAAATCTTAAACGTGTCAAAAATATTAGATTTCTTCTTTATACAATATACCCATACCTTTCTTGTAGCGTCATCTATGAAAGAAACATAGTACTATGATCCTCTAATAGAAGCAACCTGAGCTGGTCCCCACACGTCTATGTGAACAAGCTCCAACTTATGCTTCTTCTTTGTTGACCTAATCTTGAGAAAACTCACTCTCTTTTGTTTCCCAAAAATACAATGCTCACAAAAATCCAGATTTATGATTTTCAAATTTGAAAGCTTACCTGTTGACTTAAGAATTGTCATTCCCTTCTCACTCATGTGGCCAAGCCTCTAGTGCCACAACTTTGCATCTACATCTGAAGTAGATAATATAGAAGGAGAATTATCAATAATACAATTACATAAATAGAGAGTACCTACTCTCTTACCTCTGGCCAATACAAGTGCACCCTTGGAAACCTTCCAAGATTCAGCTGTGAGAGTTACTATGCAACCCTCATCCCCCAACTTTCCTATAGAAATTAGATTCCTCTTCAGTCTAGGAACATGCATGACATCTCTCAACACCCATGTGTTGCCATTCTGCATTTTCAGCTGCACTTTTCCTTTGCCAATTATTTTTCAAGGCTCATCATCCCCTAAATAAACTATTCCAAAATCTCTATGGACATAATCACTAAAATATTCTCTATTAGGGGTTGCATGGAAAGATACACCAAAATCTAAAACCCAAGATTCTATATTATTATATAAAGAGAATATAAGAGTATCTTGTGCAACAATACCTGCAACTTTTGCTCTTCTTTACCTTTATGCTGATTGTCCTCTTTTGGTTTTGACCAGCAATCTTTGCTTATATGCCCTAGCTTTCCACAATTCCAGTAGGCTATCCTCCTGCCATTTCTAGATTTGGATCTACCTTTCATATTTGACTTAGATCTTGATCTCTCTTTCTTGCTCTTCTCTTTTTTCCTTCCCCTGCCCTCAAAACTTAAAGCATTCCCTGATGTTTCCTTTGTGCTTTTTTTGCAAATTTCTTGATTCAAGATTACACTAACAACATCATCTACTTTTAAAATATTTGAAGCAGATGCAGTATTACTAACTGCCATTACCAAGCTATGCCAGCTCTCAGGTAAAGAGCATAAGATTAGTAGAGCTTTAATTTCATCATCAGAAACTATTTTGACTAAATTTAATTGATTTACAATCCCATGGAAATCATTTAGATGATTAGATACAGATCCACCTTCCTGCATTTGCAAATTAAATAACTGCTTCATAAGATATACCTTATTTGAAGCTGAGGGTTTTTCATATAAATTTGCTAAAGTAGTCATTAACTCTACCGTAGACTTTGCCTGTGATAAATTAGATATCACAGTAGATGCTAGACTCAATCTTATAGATCTAAGAGCCTTTTTATCAAGAACTTCCCATTCTTCATCTTCCATGTCTGTGGGCTTCTTTGAAACTCCACCTAACGATAAGTATAGATCTTTTTGATACAAATAATCTTCTATCTGCATTCTCCATAATTGATAGTTCTTGGCATTAAACTTCTCCATTCTCAGTTTACTTTCTTCTGCCATTGCTTCTCCCACTCAAACAGAAGTCCCTATGAGTAACCTATAATCAATACAAACTAACCAGATCTGAAAACACATATTAGTCAACCTGGCTCTAATACCACTTGTTGAGGGTATCAAGCTCTCGAACCTACAACCAGGCTTTGATACCACTTGTTGGGGATCAACCAACAAAGTTGATTACTAGATGAAAGCAATTAAATGTGGAATTAAATCAGATAGATAAGTAAATAGAATCAAAAATAGCAAAGAACAAGAGATACAAGAAACCACCCTGAAAACTTGTATTAAACTCTTTACAAAAGGAATTACAATTGAAGAAACTTTTTTTCTTCCACACTTCTCACAGATGTACAGATCTCTTACCAGATCTTTTACCCTCAAGAGTTCTCTCTCTCAATTACAATCAACTCCAACAACCTAGATTGATATACATATACAAATGTATTATACTTCTACAGTATTATCTAATAAGCTATGAAGATCTATCCCTATTAAATAACTTTAGAGATTCATGAGCATCCAATCACAACCATTAGATGCACCTCCTAATCAAGGGCTCAAATCAATCCTACTTAAAATAGAAACACGGGCTTAAGACTAACACTTAATCTCATCATGCAAACATTCTGTTCTGTCTATGAAAATAGATTCTAGACGCATAGGTGACCGACATCAGTCCCTTCCAGTCTGCCTATGACCGATGTTGGCCGATCTACTACCAACATCGGCTGCCTCTAGTCCATTTTTGACCATCATCAGCAACTGTGTGATTCTTGTAACTTCTACATTCGCCCATTGGTGAAGCTTTTAGCTTCATACCTTAACATTTCCTTCACCATCTCATCTTCAATGAACCAAAAGCTTCCCTCCTACTAAAGCCAGATCTCCATTACCAAAGGATACTTTTGCTATTGATAAAGCTATGCCTATAATTACCCCATTGAGATTTGTTATCTCTCCTTTTTAGTATCCTATAATGGCAGTTCAAGGCCCCTGGAGTAATGCTTTTGGCCCTCTCAATCTTACTCCTCCTCTACATGAGCTTCCACACAGTTCGAGAAAGAATCTCCCTAAATTCTATGGTGATGAAAAAGTTCATCCAAATGAACACATTATAGCATTCAATAGAGCTTGTAGAGTAATCAGAGTAGAGTTTAAAGATGTAGCAGTCAAACTTTTTGTTGAAACACTACAAGGTCTTGCTGCAGATTGGTTTTACCATCTACATGCTCAATCTGTGACTAATTGGAATACCTTGAAAGCTAAGTTTAAAGCCAGATTCAAACCTATAGAAGATGCACATACACTTTTGGCTCAACTTACACAAATGAAAAAAGAGTCGCATGAGCCTATGAGAGACTTCATAGCTAAATTTGACAAGTTGAGAAATAGAATTCCTATGATTTCTAGACCTATAGTTAAAAATCTCAAATGCTTTTTCATTAATTCTCAGCTATCTGAAGTCAATTTCCTCTTGAGATGTGCTAGCCAAGTAGATTTCACTACAGCTCAACTTTTGGCCACTAAAGTAGAAGATGATCTCATCTTAGCAAAGAAAATAAGAAGAGATCCAAATAGAAATAGAGATTCATCATCTTCTAAATTTGCATCTACAAGCACCACAGATCTAATGATGTAAAAATTAGCAAATGAGCTCCTTGCCCTAAAAAAAAAATGGCTCAAGGAATGTCTTCTGCTCCTACATATAGAAGAACATTCCCAAATTAGTCATATCAGGGCAATGTTGCCATAAACCAAGGACAAAAAAATCACCTTCCTCCCTCATAAGGGAAACTTGCCCTAGAAGCTCCTTCAGCCAATTCAGCAATGGGATACCTTGAAATAGAATCAAAATTCTCTTATCAGCCTAAATTAAATCAAGAAAATGATGCTAATATCATTAAAGATAGTTAAGAAGAATTAGTTGGTGACTCCCACATTGGTTTCTTGAATTATCAGGATGAACCTAGAAGCAAAGGAGAAGCTTCAGATGGATCATATGCAGTGTTTACCAGGTCTAAGAACTAATCAGTCTAGTAGGCTGATAAAGAAAAGATAAAAGAAAAACCATAGCCAACAGTCATAATTGTCAAGCGTGAGACAGTTCTATCTTTTCAATCAAAAGATATAGTCATTACTCAAAAGCTAAATACATCTATTGTGCCTTCCCATTCTACTTCTAATTTGCAAACTAGCCCACCTCTCATCCCTCCTAAAACTTAGAAAGCTAAAGTACCTTTCTCTATACCTTGCTTGATTCAACCATTTGATATAATTGATCATGTCAAAAAGACAAAAATACAGATGTCTAAATTTGAGTACTTACAGTCCAATCCAAATCAATTGAACAAGCAGGTCCAATATGTTAAAAATCATATTGTCTTTGTAGGACAAAAGGCAAAAAGTAATTCTTGATTCTCCTAAGAACATGCCTATTCCAAATAATCTAATTATTACTCCTCTAGTTGCTTCTAGAAAAATAGAACCCTTCTATGTTTCCCTGTTAATTAATGGCCACAAGTTGAGTAACTATATAATAGATTCAGGCACATCTGATAATGTTATGCCTGCTAAAGTCACTGAGTCTCTTGGTCTCACATTGACCAAAACATTTGGGAGATGTTTCTCCATGGAGAACAATCAAGTGCCATTGTTGGGGCAAATCAAAGATGCCCAATTTGCATTCGTAGCCTTTCCAAACAAGAGGATTAAAATGACTGTATTAGTGGCTGATGTCCCAACATCTTATGGCATTTTGCTTAGATGAAATTTCTGCAAGGATGTGGGAGGAGAATTGAACATGGATCTATCTAAGGCAAGGATCCCTGTCCAAGACATGATGAAAAGATTACTTCCTAAAAAGGAAGCAAAGTATGTAGTTACCAAGATGTCAGCTCTTGAAGCTCAAATCCTCTTTGAATCCATAGGTATGGGTAATTAATTTTTATATATAGATCATGAAGAAAGACCCTCCATCTCTGATGAGGGAAAGTCTAAAGTAAAGCTAGTATCTAATGAGATTTAGAGTCTAGAATTTAATGGTAGTTGTTCCTCTTTTGGTTCGAGAGATGGTATTGTCTTAATATCTCCTCAAGGAGATATGTTCCCTTCATCCTATAAGTTACAATTCAGCAACACAAATAATATAGCTAAATATGAATTGCTATTGCTGGGCATGAAGGCTACTCAAGAAAGAGGTGTCAAGTTTTTTCATGCTAAAGGGGATGCCAAATTAGTGGTCTGTCAAGTGAAAAATTCATATTAGACCAAGAATGAAAGGCTATATCATTATCATAATCTTGTTTGGGACCAAATTGAAAGCTTTGATGCTTTCAATGTCTCTGCCATTCCAAGAGAGTCCAATGACAGAGCTGATGCACTTGCTATTTTAGGAATTCTTTTAGTTCCTCATTCTGATTTTAAAGAAACCAAATATACCATTGAGCTGGTCTATAGGCCGAGTGTTCCTGACAATGCTGATCATTAGCAAATTTTCAATGATGATCATCAGATCATTGCCTTCTTGGAAAGAAAAGACAATTTTGAACAGCTATATTTTGAAGGCAGTGAATCTTAGAAGTCTAAATTTGTTTCTAAATCTAGTTCAAATGTAAATGAAGAGTTTCTATAGCTGAAAGGAAACAAAATTCCTATAGGCCTAGTTTCTCTTGAAAAGTTGTTCGAAAAGCATGATAGATTCATCAATCAACAGTAAACAGATTCAAATTTGTCTCAGGGATTTGACCAAGTGAATCTGACGAACAAAAAAATCCAAAAATGGTCAACATTGGTAAGTGCTGTACACCTGAAGAAAGATTCAAATTCACTTCTTTGCTCCATCAATAGATTGATGTGTTGGCATATTCATATGAAGATCTAAAGTCTCTCAGACCTGATGAAATCTGCCATCATATTCCTCTCAAGGTTGATTCAATGCCTTACAAGCAGAAATCCAGACAATACAATTCAAAAATTTTAGGTAAAATTATGTATGAGATTCAAAAAATGTTAAATGCTAGAATTAATTTTCTAATCCATCATTCTACATAGATTATAAACATAGTTCCTGTAAGGAAGAAAAATGGTGAAATCCGCATTTGTGTAGATTTTCTGAATCTGAATCAGTCATCTCTAAAAGACAATTATCCTTTACCAATCATGAACCAAGTGCTTCAAACAATAACAAGATTAGAAATGTTATCAATGCTGGATGGCTTCTCAGGGTATAACTAAGTTGAAGTTGATGAATCTGACCAACACAAGACTACATTCATCACACCTTGGGATACATTTGCATACAAAAGAATGCCTTTTGGATTAATAAATGCTGGTGCTACCTTTTAGAGAGCTATGGACATGGCTTTCAAAGATAAGATTGGCAAATTCATAGTAGTATATCTTGATGATTTAACTATCTTTTCAAAGAGTCACTCTGATCATGTACTCCACTTACAACAAGTGCTGGAGCACTGTTGGTAGAATGGTATTTCTTTGAATCCTAAAAAGTCTATTTTTAGAGTGACAGAAGGGAAACTCCTTGGACACATTTTGTTCAAAGAAGGCATAAAGATTGACTCAAATAGGGTTAAGTCTATTCAAGAGTTGAATTTGCCTGCAAGTAAGAATGATGTTCACTCTTTCTTTGGAAAAGTCAAATTTTTATAGAGATTCATCCCCAAATTTGATGAGAAGACAAGACACATTGTAAACATGATGAAAGGAAAGACTAACTTCAACTAGACCAAAGAAGGCAAAGCAACATTTCAAGATATCAAGGTCGCTACTACTCATGCCCCTACCTTGGTCTACCCAGATTACCATAGAGATTTCATTATATACAGCTATGCATCTGAGCATACTCTTTCAGTGATTCTTGTCCAACAAGACAAAGAAGGTATGGAATCCACAATCTCTTTCATTAGTTGCCCTCTTAAAACCCATGAAATGAAGTATTTAAATATAGAGAAGCATACCTATGCCTTGGTAAAAGCAGTCAAACACTTTGACTTATGTATTCTAAATTCACATATTACTACTTTAGTTCTTGATAGTAAAATCAAGTCTATATTAACTCAACAAGAGTTTGGCACAAAGAGAGGTAATTGATTTACAAAGATCCAAGAATTTGATCTAGATATCAAGCTGACAAAGCTGGTCAGAGGTAAAGGCCTTTGTCAATTAATGGCTAACAATAAGCTAGAAGATACACAGCGTGAAGAAGCTAAAGTAGACAATATGCCAATAGTTCTTTTTGTTTCTACTACCAATGAATGGTATTCAGATATTGCCTATTTTTTGACTTATGGAGAATGTCCTACTCATTTGTCTTACAAACAGAGGAGAACTATCAGATTGAAAGCTATCAATTTTGTCCTTTAGGACAATGGCCTGTACAAAAGAAGCATAGATGGAGTTTTGGTTCATTGTGTAGATAAAGAATAGCAGACCTAGCTCTTGAAATCTTTCCACAATCTAGCATGTGGAGGACATTTTTCTGCCCCTGTGACTGCTCACAAAATTTTGTGAGCTAGGTATTATTGGCCGACTCTTTTCCAAGATGCATATAAGTGGGTAAGGAAATGTGAACTTTGCCAGTAATTTATTGGAAAATCTAAGTTGGCTGCCCTACCTCTCAAGCTAGCAATCATAGAGGAACCTTTCCAGTAGTGGGGACTCTATTTTATTGGGACAATAAATCTATCTTCAAGTGCTGGACATGATTATGTCCTTACAATGACTGATTATTTCACTAAGTGGGTAGAAGCAATCCTAATAAAGCATGCTACTTTAGAAGTTGTATGCAACTTCCTAAAAGAGAATATCATTTCTAGATTTGGAGTCCCACTCAAAATTTTTATTGATAATGCAGCTTGTTTCACCTCTCAAGAAATTACACAATTTTGTTTTTATTATGGAATTACACTCTCTCATTCTTCTGATTATTTTCCACAAGGGAATGGACAAGCTGAGTCCAGCAATAAAAATTTAGTGACTATTATCAAGAAGCTTGCAGATGATAATCAAAGGACATGGCATAAAGCATTGGTTGATGCTCTATGGGCTGACAAGATTATGCCAAAGAGGGCAATTGGTATGTCTCATTTTCAACTTCTCTATGGGATTAACGCTGAGATACCAATCACCTTAGAGTTACCAACATTGAAATTGGCAGAGGCCATTGAAGATCAGACATATGAGAGCTCTCTTGATGAAAGAATCATGTGCCTAACTTAGATGGAAGAACAAAGAACCATGGTGGTGGACAGAATTGCTATTCATCAAAGTTTGGTAAAGAAACTTTTTGATCAGAAGGCCAAAAATTGTGATTTCTAGATTGAAGATAAAGTCCTGTTGTGGGACAAAAGAAGAGAACCAAAGGGGATGCATGGAAAGTTTGACTCCCTTTGGAAAAGCCCATTCATAATTCATCAACACATGGGTGAAAATAACTTTTTATTGAAATACCAAGATGGCATGCTCTTTTCTCTGCCCCATAATGGGCAGCATCTGAAACACTTCAATTCTTGAAGTATCAGATCTTTGCCTCTGTATATATGCATATTTGTATAGTTTTATTTCTATTTTATTTTATTTGTTTCCATTTTTTGATGCCTTTCATTACTGGGTAGCATGACTCTGAAGCCCAATGGCATACTTGAAGACACTAGAGATCTTGGATTCTACTCCTTTCAATTCATTTTGTAATTGACAGAAGTTCCCCAATTAGAACTAGCTGTTGTCTCTCAAAAATATAGCTATCATTTTTGGGAGAACATTTGAAATATTTTGGTCTTACAGACCAAAATTGTATCTTCCATTTTCAAAAATTTATCTTAGATATTCAGATTTCTCATTTTCAAAGCTTCTCAAAAAATCTACAGACTTTGCAAGTCAATTTCCATGGATTTAACATGATTAATTTCTATTGACTTTATATCTTCAGATTCTATAGGCAGGTTCATTTATATAGATTCAAAGATTCTTGTAGGCAATTTCAGTCAAAGGAATCAATTTTCAAACACTTAGTCATTTTCTGAGATTGTTTTAATGCCTTGGTTCAAATAGAAATCTCCATCGGCAAACACCAGCAGCAAGTTCAACATCTTTGGCAAGAGTTAAGCGCTTCATCAAGGTTCAAAGTTCAATCACTTTAATTGGTTCATCAACTTCTAAACATTTGGC
>JARHVA010000160.1:617500-785000 GCA_037957365.1 Torreya grandis | reverse complement strand
TACCCTACTTGCTTGGAGGATTAGGGTTTGTACCATAAATAAATCATTACATGCACAATAAAGAGTTCTAAAATCTATGCACGTAGTAGTAGACTCTAAAAATCTAGACACAGGTACACCCAAAAGTTCAAGATAATCTTATACAAAGGACACTAGAGCCATATGATGTTACTATCCAAGAGGGGTTATGACATGGGGATATAGTTGATGACACTTAGACCATCTTCCATCTTAGTTTCTAGCATTCATATCATCTATATCAGATATTTTCTAGATAAGTCTTTATTTGTACTATTTATAACTATTTAAAAAAAGTCAAAGCTAGTTAATTCTATAATAAATTAGTGGATGTATTTTATGTAAATTATTTCCTTGATTTATTTTACTAATACCTTTAATCAAACATATGATTTACATAAGCTAAACCATAAAATGTTAAAATAGAAAGTATATTAATGTGGGCATAACAAAGATGTGTAGGATACCCTTGAGCTTAGATTTCTTAGTCATGTTTTTGGGATGCTGGGAATGATTGAATAACACCTTCAAGTGGGAGGTGGAGGGGGATATTATATAGGTTGGCATCACCCATGAAGATGTACATGCCATCCTAGGATTGATGATAGTAGGGACACATGTGACTATTGGGATACCTAATAGTGAGGATGAGAGAGCCTTAGCTATATGGGCTATAGGTTCAGAGAGGATATAATTAAGCTAGAGGGTAAGTATGTTTAATGTGTATACCTCACAAGGTTTAGATATCTAGAAGGATATGATAGGATTTATGATAGAATGAGTGATGTGTCACAAGTCAGACAATAAGGTACCACTATTTGTGATAGCCTTGAGCCAGATGATACTGGAAGAGAGGGTGTTATATGACCTAGGATCTATCATCTAGGTATAACTCATACATATGTATGGAGTGTTATCTAGAGGGTATAAGTCTATTAGACTGATCATATTATTGATGGCATGGATCTATAAGAGGTTCCCCATGTATTGGTCATCTGGGTTGCCCCATGCAGTCGATGATAGGTCACCTCAAGTATAAAGATGAAGATAGGACAAAGTAGCATATGTTGTGCCCCACATGCCAATGATATAGATAGTGATACAAGTAGATATAGTATGGAAAAAATATGGGTACATTGCTATTACATGGCCTAACTAGGACATAGTTGTACTCTAGCATAAATAGAGGTGATAGGGAATTACACCTAGTGGATGGAGCCATATTTGGTCGAATAAGTCCCAAGGTAGATAGGCTTACCTCACCCAGTGGTACTAATAGTGGTGCCAAAATTTTAGTCCCAACATGTGATAAATCCATGAAGGAGAGGAGGACTAGGGCCACCAGTTGTAAGGTCGATGCTCACACCATGTCATGAGAGACCATAGGCTAGTCAAGCATGACAAGTAGTAGAGCAAGAGATGGGGATGGAAGTAAAAGCATCAGAGGTAACACTACCAAATTTATAGTGAGATAAGAAATGACCACTAAGGACATGATGTTGATGGAGTTGATAGGATCAAGAGATAGTAGATATAATAGATGTTTTAGATGACTGAGCAGGTAGGTTAGGGCAAAGTTGGACTCTAAAAAGACTGCTTAGGCATAGCTTGAGATAGGTATGAGTGGCATCTATAAGATTTGTTTTTAGGTGGAAAAATACATAAGATGTTCTCAGAGAATGCATATATTTAGAGGCCATGATTGGTAGTCATACATATGGTGAGGCAGTAGTAGCCAACACATAGACAGGTAATAAGAGATGGTTAAATGTTGCTTTAAATTTTTGATTGAGATATATTAGAGATAGATAGATTTTGAGATATATAAGTGATGTAATATATATATGGTATGGTTTTTTTAGGTTTGGTAGAGGATGAGGAGATCGGATGGGGGTCCCTAGTGAGGGGAACACTCTATGATGTCCTAAATGAGGCTCTAATGTTGTATGACCCTAGTACACTAGAGGATTTGAGGGTACCATCTACCCCAACTCAAGTGAGCTAGTTTAGACTAGTTGGAGAGGAAGTGAGGTGGATATGAGCATAAAAAGAGGATATGTATCTATGACTAGAGATGGGTGTAGGAGAGATATGGACATGGAAGGACCTGACTATGGAGAGAGATGCACATATGGATATAGTGACATAGATGACATAAGCACATGCCTAGGATAGAGTGATATAGGTAGTGGCCTTGAACCATATGACATAGGTATAAAAGTAAGAGAGAGAAACACATATAGTAACCTTGATCCATATGACATAGGTAAAAGAGTAGGAGAGAGAAATACACCTAGCAACCCTAGCCTAGTTGGCACATGTGTAGGCTTAGGTAACTCATCTATAGGGGCAAGTGTCAGGATTGAGATCATGGATATCCTCTTTATAATGTTCTATGCAGAGGGGTTAGACTAAAGCATCTAAAAATATCATGGTGAGGCCACAAGATAGGTAGGATGGGGCCCAGACATAGATTTGGAACATTGTATATGGTTTTATTATTATATGAAAACTCATGAGATATATCTATATGGTTCATTTTGGAAGTTGGATTGTATGTCTTATAATTATGGTTATGGTTGTTGATGTTTTGGATACATTTCTTTCTAACACATGTATTTATCTATTTTTATTGTATATGCTATAGGAAATAAATGAGTTGTGGTTTCTTTTCTAGCATTATGTAGGACATATGCATGGTTAAAAAGAAATAGGAAAAAAGGATTTGGTAAAATATAGTCAATCAAAAAATGTACTACACACTATTTCAAGTTGGGAAATGTGTAATAACAAGAAAATGACTAAGTATAAAGAACCAAAGGGTGATAAATAATATGGTAAAAAAATTATTTTTAAACCAAGTGAAATATTGACATGAAATTAAAACAAGTACAATCACACTAAATCATGTTGGGAAGTATGGAAATATTGTAATAAAATGGATGGCGTGTGAAAGGAAAAAGTGGTATTAAAACAAATCAATTAAGTCAATCAATCATACTAAATCATGTTGGGAAGTATAAGAGAAAAACAAAATTGACAAAATTTGGTCTTAAATTTATCACACTAATTCAACCTGGGAAGTATAGAAAATTCAAGAAAATGGTTGAATTCTTACATGCACTTAAAAAATAAGAACATAAAAGCAAAAGAGAAATGAATTAAGCATAAAAATACTAAATCAAGCTAAAAATCATGTCAATGATGTGTAAATTCATAAATAATCGCATCTTATCTCATATTTGACACATGTAATTTTGATTATGACTTAGATTATTGGAAAATTTTGTGAGGGATAGGTCTTAGCCATGGTCTTATACTGTAACTCACAAAGGGAACACTAATGAGGTGGAAAAAATGTGAACATTTAGAAATAAGGGATGTTGGTAATAGAAATGTGAAATTGTGGTAATTTGTGAGGAAGGCCAGGTCCTATCCATGATCTTACAATACAACTCACAAATGGAATCCCAAGGGGAGTGATCAGTGAAAAAAACAATATTTATCAAGAGGATATATGAAGAATGTAAGGAGTGAAAAAGGGAATGTAAAAAATCATGATTTAGGCATCTTATGAGAAGACCTTAGGAGACAAGAGGCATACAAAGGACATGACAAGGCACTAAGTGACTAGTGACCATCAATGTACAAAGAAAACCCATTCTCTATAGACACTAAACTTTGTAGAAAAATAAGCATGCTACTAAGATCAAATCATAAAGGTATATTGGTACCAAAAAATAAAAATGGACCTACATTCCCATGACGTATTCCCCATTCCTTAGGACCCCTTACAGAATTGTTGGTATACTATGAAGATTGGGTACTTGTGTGATAAAGTAGGCAACACTAAAATATTTTTTTATTCTCCTTTTGTAATATACTAGCTTACCACACCCCAATGGACGTTAGCTCTATCATGAGGCCAACTGTGGAGTTTGATCTTCAACTAGAAGAAGGAGATGTGATTTGAATCACATCTGTTAGTGTGATTTGAATTTTAATAATTTTTAATGTTGTTGCCTTTTGTATCATTGCCTTCTATTAAATGATTTGGATTTAAAATGTTTTAACATTTTTTAATATTCCTCTATATGGAATTGGAATGACCAATCATGAAAGATAGAGTGATACACATGAATGAGCTATAGGCTTAGGCTAAAGGAAGCTAAGTAACCAAAAACAAGATTGACTAGGACACTTAGGATTAACAATGAACCAACATGTTATCTCAACTCTCAACCATGTATATGTTTAGTTTAGGAAAGATAATAAAATGAAACAAGAGATCCAAGGTGGACAGATGAAAGTAGATTATAATGAGATTAATTGTTTGCTAACTAATTAGATGGTGATAGGGAATGACTAAAGGGAATCAGGTTAGTATAACCAAGTCACAATGATAATTATCCATGAAAAATAGAGATAAGAAAGCAAACAATCATAAAGACACAAGAATGGAATTTGTAAGAAAGAAAATGTATGAAGGAAAGAAAAATAAATGATAAAGAAAGACATCCATAGGCATACATATATGACAATTTAAGTAACATAGAGTGCAAAAGTAAGGTCACCATGTAAGATAAATAAGATTTTGACACAATGTCAAATGATATAACAGATAGATAAAAAATAATATTGGAGCACACATCAAATCCAAATGTAAATGTAAAAGCACCATGCATGTGCTCATAAATATTGATAAATCTACCCACACACATTATCCAAAACATCAGATAGATCTCTATGAAGCTGGATATGAACTGTTGCTAATGTCTTATCTATCTTCAATGAAAACTGAGAAAATACTTCTCATCTAATCTCTTCAATATAAAAAGTAAGAATGTTGGATGGATCATGATAAGGAGGGAAATAAAGCAAAGGATGTTTGAGATAATGCATGGGAGTAGACTCTATGGGAGTGTATGAATTAAAGTATGTTCACCCCAATAATTTTAATAATTCCCACTAATTTGACATAATTATTGTATTCCCTATATATATTAACCTTTGTCCTAATACCCATGCCCATTCATACATCCCATATAACCTTTACCCCATCTTAAAACTAATTAATTCCCTCATTAAATCTCTAACACACCCTATTACCTATTAACCTACTCCTTAAACCCATTAGGCAATTTTAAATTTAAGAAAACTCTAACTACCCACCCACCACCCTACACTAGCCTTCCTTATACCCCTAAACCCTATGGGGAGATTTATAGAATTGGAGGGTTCTATAAATCTCTAAAATTTATCCCCCTTCCTCTATAATTTTCTTATTCTAGAGATTTCCATGGAATTAACAATTCTATGGAAATTCCTTAACCATAGATCTTGATGGTATAAATTTAAATTTGGACCATATATCTCCCCCCATATGCCTAAAAAACTAAACCACTCCTCCAATCTCAAAAATAATGAAGAAGTGAATGAAATAATCTAAGCAAGCCATTTATCACTCTCATCAAGCATCCATACTAGCATTCAAGCACTCATAAAGCCATTGTCCAACATCCATAATATTTTTGGAAGCCTTTGTCAATCAACTACAAGAAATCTAACAAATCAAAGTTTTTAAGCTCAATCACACAAGTTTAAATCCTAGAATGGAGTTATGAGGAGGTAAAGATGATGGTAAGCAATTTTTATTGATTCTGATTTATTTTCTCTCCTTTCATATTGGTGTCATTGATTTTGGATGTGTATTGTTATTTGATAATATTTCAAAGAATCCCAATTTTGTTTCACATTTTGGAAAATACGGTGGGAGTAACCTCCCTTATTTATGCTAAAACTCTTACTAGAATCATTCTTGGTGATTGCAAGACCAACTAGATGTTGAACCAAGCCCAATTTTTCACACATTTCAAGCAAGTAGTGGGATTGCACTATAAGTAGTGATATTGTAGGTTAAGCCATTAGTGGTTAATGATTAAGTGTTTTCATAGGGTTTTAGGACTGATAATATTGTGACTCTAAAAGTCATGGCATTTACCTAAGAATAGTGAGATTAGTGATTCCAATGGAAGTATTACAGTTCTTAATAGAAAATCTTGGATTTTGAGACATCTTGGACTGACTATGTGCTCGTATGTAGGTGTGTTGTTTTTTATGTGTAGGATAGGTAGTATTCCCTTGGAATTTAGGATGTTTTGGACATCTTTACCAATCACATGATTTTCTAAGTGGTGAGACTATTTTACTATTAGTGGTAACATAGATTCTAGTAGTGGTATTATTTAAACTATTAGTTAGGTATATAGTATCTCTTGTTTTGGATCAGTTTTTGCTTTTATAGGTTATTTTTCCTTTATTGTTGAATTTATGTGTAGGGAAGAAGGAGGAATTATCTCAAAACTAGTTAATAATCTCTCTCTTATAACCCCATAACTTTGCTAATAGTAGTATTGTCTTGATACTTTTGATATTATCGATTCTATTAGCTAGATTGTTAGACATCAAACAAAGGGGATATTTTGACACACACACACACACACACACACACATAATATAGTTTATGTATTATAATCTTTTGGCTTATCTTATTTTTGAATTTGTGATCATAGAAGGAAGATTTTGTAACTAGTGGATGATCCTATGATTCTCAAAGTAGTGAGATTGACCTGCTAGTAGCAGGTTCATCATTCTCAGTTGTGACATTACAAAGTCATTAAGAACTAGTAAAACCCTTCCCTATTACTTTTGATTTGCCATTTATAGTGTTTTCAAGATCTATTTATAAGGGATTTGAAAGATTGTAAGTTTTAAATCATCTCCCTTTTTGGGCTAACAAATCTTCTTGTAAACATTCCCTTCAATAGTCAATTTGCACCTCATTGATATCTAAAAAATCCACTTACACAAGGTGCTTTCTATCTTGCAAGATCTTGATAAATCACAAGAGTAAGGGAGGCTACTGAAAACCTATCCTATAGGCTAATTTAGTCATATCTTGCAATACCACTACTTCCTTAGTCATGGGATTGCCATGTAACTAGCAGGATTGTCATCCTAAGTCACGATATTGTAGTTTAGCATATTTGGGGTCAGTTTTAGGATTTTATATTATTTTTTTCATCAATAATTGGTATTAAAAAAATAAATCCCTATAATTATTTTTAGTTTGATAGACATTTTTTATTAGTTTAAGGACAAACTTAGGTAGTTTAGTCTTGCAATATCACTATTAGGGTTTATTTTTTAGTGGTAGGTTTGTTAGTCAGAGTAGCAGTATTGTCTGATCCTGGTGGTTACCATAGTAGTTAGTTGACAATCCTACCATTATAGTCTTGTGGTATTGCATTTTATTAGAGAGATTGTACTTTCTAGTTATGGGATTGCCCTATGTATTTGTAGGGTTGCAGAACTTAAGTTGCAAATCTTTTTCTTGATAGATTTTGAGGATTTTTGGCACCACTATTAGATATCTGACCTTTGTGACTATAGGGGAGGGTACCATTTTTTTTACTTTAAAATTTCATTATAGTTGAAAAATTATTGATTTACATAGATCATTGTCTTCTTCAATTTCTTGTAAATATTTGTTTGATTGTGGTGTGTGTGTGTGTGTTTTTGCTTGAAAATAATTTGTAGTATCATGAAAAATCTCACATAAGTAATTATAATGGTTAATTAATTATATCATGTGTTTGATTTTATTTTGAGCCCTCCTTTAGGATATCATGTGACATGGATTTCATCACCACACATGTGGCTTAGTCTTTAGGGGCTGGTGTCATGGATTTTACCACTGTGCTCTAATAAAAATCCATGTTCTGGTGGAGTATAAAAATAATTAAAGTTTTCATTATGACCTAAATAAAATTCCCCATAAAGGATTCTATGGAGGGAGGGGTGATCTAGCCCATACACCTAGGGTAGTCAGACAACCTCTTATATAGACTCGAGCCCCAATGTTCCTTTATGTATAATGGGGACTTCCCTAGATCCTTTTGTAAACCTTATAGTAGGGGACTATGGTTATAATAGGTGTTCCACTACTGGCATTAGTAATAGTGCCTAAGTGACCATCAAGTGCAAGCAATGCTAAGAGGGTTTGATCAATTTTGTAAAGGGTCACTAGCCTACAGCCTCACTTGTGTAGCCATTGGATGGTGTGTTATGGTGTGGAGCTAAATGCTTCAACTATTTGCAGACACTAGAAGGAAGGATGCTGAAGAACTAGAGCCACCGGCATCGGCAGTATGACCGACATCGGTCAAGTGCAGTGGAGAAGGAGACCGGTGACTGCAGGAAGTCGGCCGATGTCGGCAGCACCAGACCAGCATGGACCAGCGTCGGTCGCCTGTGTATTTTCGAAACTACTGTTGACAAACAGTCAGTTAGTTGAACCGAGTGTTTGTATGCTAAGGGGCTAATTTAAGTCGTGGGCTGTGTGTCTAATTTTAGTAGTTAGACTTCTATTTTTGTAAGCATGGGATCTTATTTATAGACTCATAAGGCATGTATTGTAAATTAATTCTAAGGCAAGTAAAAGCATTGAAGCTAGCAAGGTCAAGGAGATCTACAGGTGTAAGGTCAAGGAGATCAGCTGAAGCATTCAAGGAGGGATAGCAACTCAGGCTTTAGAGTTGTTGTGTTGAGCAAGAGAGAGAGGGAAGAAGGTCTTGAGGTGTGGCAAGCCTTTGAGGTGAAGGAAGAAGTGGCATCTTCCTTATTATATTTTTCTTCTAGTAATATCTAATACAAAGAGTGTGTATTGTCTCTCAAATTCTTTGTTGTCTCAAGTTTCTAGCTACTTTATCATTCTGGTATAATTCTGTGTTTAATTGTATATAAGAAAGTAATCAATTATGCTCTAATTGGTAGAGCTACAGATCCCCTGACAAGTGGTATCAGAGCTACAGTTTGCAAGAAGCAGGGTATTGTTTTTGATTACAGGTCATTCACAGGGTTTTTTGATTGAGTGGGAGTTCAGCAATGGTAGGAGAAAGTAAGCTACGAATGGAGAAGTTTAATAGAAAGAATTATCAACATTGGAGGATGCAGATTGAGGACTATCTATATCAGAAGGATCTGTACTTACCATTGGGTAGGGTTGCATGCAAGCCCACAGATATGAAGGATGAAGAATGGAATGTTCTTGATCGGAAGGCTCTAGGTTCCATAAGGTTGAGCCTTGCATCATCTGTGATTTCCAGCTTATCACAGTACAAGAGAATGGAAGAGTTGATAAAGTCTTTGGTGAATTTATATGAAAAGCCCTCTGCTTCTAATAAGGTATATCTTATGAAGTAACTATTTACTTTGCAAATGTAGGAAGGTGGATCGGTACATACTCATCTCAGTGATTTCCATGGTTTGGTAAACCAATTAGCTTCAGTCAATATTGTTTTTGATGATGAGGTAAAGGCTCTCTTGATTTTATGTTCTTTGCCTGAAAGTTGGGACGGTATGGTTATGGCAGTAAGTAATTCTGCATCTGCTTCTAAAATCTTAAAAGTTGATGATGTTGTGAGTGTGATCTTGAATGAATAAATACACAGAAGAAGCACAGGTGAATCATCAGGGAACGCTCTAAGTGCAGAAAGCAGGGAAAGGTAAAGGGAGAAGGTTGAGCAAGGGAAATCAAGGTCGGGAAGGAGATCCGAGTCCAAAGGTATCACCTGCCAGTTTTGTGGAAAGAAAGGACATACAAAGGAGTGTTGGTTGAGAGATAAAGAGAATCAACATGCAGGTATGGGAGAAGCAAAGGATGCAAATATTGTGATACAGGATGCTCTCATACTTTCTTCAGATAGTCAGGTAGGATCATGGATTTTAGATTTTGGTTCATCTTTTCATGCATCCCCAAATAGAGATTTGTTCTATGAGTATGAATAGGGAGACTTTGGAGTTCTTTATTTAGGGGATGGTACGCCTTGTCAGATAGTTGGCAAAGGGAAAGTGCAGCTGAGATTGCAGATTGACAACACATGGGTGTTGAAAGAGGTCATGCATGTTCCAATTCTGAAGCAGAGTCTGATTTTTATAGGAAGGTTGGGAGATGAGGGATGCACAATAACCCTCACAACAGATTCTTGAAAGGTTACCAAGGGAGCACTTGTTCTAGCAAGAGGTAAGAAAGTAGATACTCTTTATCTGTCTACTTGTATTACTGATTCCACTTTTGGTGTAGATTCGAAGATGTGGCCTAATAGGCTTGGTCACAAGAATAGGAAGGGAATGGAAGTTCTTGATTCAAAAGGTATGTGCACAGATACAGTTCATTGCAAAAAGAGGAAATTTGATGCCTTTGACAGGAACAAAGAAGCCTTGGTGTTTATGGAGGAGATGAAGGATAGAGATCAGTCACAGGGGCTGAATAAGTCTGAGCAGGGCAGCATGGACAGAGGTTTGATCCAAAAAGAGCTCGCGGATGAAAATTTCATCACTTACAGGAACACACAGACACTGATGTCGGTAGCTTGGCACCGACGTCAGTCATCCAGATACCAACATCAGTCATGTGCAGACCAATAGGTCGGTAGGTCAGATAGGAGAAGTCTGACATCGGTCATAAGGATCGACGTCGGCAGGAGGGACACCGGTGTTGGCTAGGGAAATGACGTCAGTAGTCAGGATCAGTGCAGGGAACTGACATCGGTTGGAAATAGACTGGGAGATGGCCTAGATTGGTCACTGGAACGGATGTTGGGTGAATTACTAAGTCTCAAACACCCATGTAGAGGTCAGAAAAGGTATGTGAACCTCATATTCATTGTTCACCTTCTTTATATTGCTTACTGATAGTCATGAACTAGGAAGATGGAAGAAGCAATGCAGGTAGAATCCAGAAACAGTGGGAACTTGGCATGGATGAGGAGTGTGAGTCCTTGGAGAACCAAACAGGTATTTTGTTGGTAGTGTTGTTAGCTGGAAGAAAGCACTGGACAGAGGGATGGATTCTCATTTTAGAGAAGAGAGTGGATGGATACATGAGACAGAAGGCTATGGTATATGGTCTTGATTATGCTGCAGAACAATGGAGGTTTGACCATTGTATTTTATCTTTACCAGGTTGGATAATATTAGCTACATTATCCTGTTACTGTATTGTGTTACTTGTTGTAGGGTTTCATATACAGGGAGTTTTCTGAGCTAAGGGTAGAGTTGGTTCAGAAGTGTGTCATGAAGAATTTGGGAGCAGCAAAATTCTTGTGGCATAAGATACAGGTATTGCATCACAGGTTTACGTGGTGGTTGGTCTTCAAGAGTGACATTGAATAGGGATACAGAGCCTAAGGAACAAAATAGATGGTGTACAGGTATAGGTATAGGTACAAGTTGCAGCTGTTTATCTCCAAGTGGGAGATTATTGTGGTGTGGAGCTAAATGCTTCAATTATTTGCAGACACTAGAAGGAAGGATGCTGAAGAACCAGAGCCACCGGCGTTGGTAGTATGATCAACGTCGGTCAAGTGCAATGGAGAAGGAGACTAGCGATGGCAGGAAGTCGGCCGACATCGGTAGCACCAGACTAGCAGGAACCGGCATCGGTCGCTTGTGTATTTTCGAAACTGCTGTTGACAAACAGTCAGTTAGTTGAACTGAGTGTTTGCATGCTAAGGGGCTAATTTAAGTCGCGGGCTGTGTGTCTAATTTTAGTAGTTAGACTTCTATTTTTGTAAGCATGAGATCTTATTTATAGACTCATAAGGCATGTATTGTAAATTAATTCTAAGGCAAGTAAAAGCATTGAAGCTAGCAAGGTCAAGGAGATCTAGAGGTGTAAGGTCAAGGAGATCAGCTGAAGCATTCAAGGAGGGATAGCAACTCAGGCTTTAGAGTTGTTGTGTTGAGCAAGAGAGAGAGGGAAGAAGGTCTTGAGGTGTGGCAAGCCTTTGAGGTGGAGGAAGAAGTGGCATCTTCCTTATTGTATTTTTCTTCTAGTAATATCTAATACAAAGAGTGTGTATTGTCTCTCAAATTCTTTGTTGTCTCAAGTTTCTAGCTACTTTATCATTCTGGTATAATTTCGTGTTTAATTGTATATAAGAAAGTAATCAATTGTGCTCTAATTGGTAGAGCTATAGATCCCCTGACATGGTGTGGAAATCATGTTACGCTCTTATATAGTTTACTAATTTAGGATTATATTCGTGAATGTTGTTTGTTTGTTGTGCCAAGCCTTGTTTTGTTTGATATCTAAGTCAGCCATACCTTTATTTTATGCACATACCTTAGAAAATGTTATAGGATTATTCCTATCCAACCATCATCATCATCATTTATTCATATCTTTGTTTCATCATCCTTTCTTTCTTGACCATCCATACTCCTATCCTCTTAACATCTACCTTAGCTCACACCCCTTATTTACTCATATCACCTCCCACAAACGTACTAATATCATCTATTTTCCTTTGCCAATTTTGATCAATCTCTTGACCATCATATACCTCCATAGTCACAACATATCACCTTTTGTGTATGCCCCATCTTACAACACTTAGTCTCCACTATATTTTAGTCACATTCCCCTTTTGACCAAAACCCTTCCCCATCCTTTTTTTTATTCATCTCCTTATCACCTCTTAATCCTATCCACACCTCATAAGATTTATTTCTCTTAACACCCTCACTTGACCATATCTTTCCTTGGGCATTAGATTTATGTCCTCATCACACTTTCACCCATATTACACACATTCTCTCATCTAATACCCATCCCATAGCATTTTTACATTCATATCTTATCCATATCTTTGCCTATTTATCCACTTCTTATCCATCTCATATCTATATCTTTTATCTACACTTTATCCATTTCATATCCATCCATATCTTATCCATCTCACATTCTTGACTATTTATTCACATATTATCCATCTCACATCCTTATCTATTTCATATCTTGGTCTATTTTATCCATCATCTTATCCATTATCATTATCTATCTACCCACATCTTGCTTATCACATATTATCCACAATCTTGTCTATTTCATATTTTTTCATATTTTTCACACCTTATCCACCTCATATCTTTGTATATTTAATCATATAATATCCACACTTTTTCATCACTATCATCCACTCATGGCATCTACCCATCCCCTATCTTATATTTACATCATTCCACCTCCTCATTTCTTTTGTCCTCATAGCCCATCTATTAATTATCCCTTCATCCTTATATCATCACATTGTTTAGTTCTCACATCCACTTATCTCCATCTCATCTTGTGATTACCTTATCCTATCACCCTAACCACATCATCCATCCATTATAGTTTCATACATCTATCATCCTCATTATATCTATATAGAACCCTCTTCCACATATAGATATCCATCCCATATATATTATTATCTTATCATCTTACCTTATCTTGTAATTATCCATATATTCTAGGCTCATCCATATTATCCTCATATCTACCATCTTCATCCCATCCTTTTATAAGCCAATTTTCCCACATAGTATACTCATCTACCCTTTTTGGTCATTACCTCATCATAATCCACTTTTAATTATTTTCATTCCCCTTAATCCATATTTCATAACAAATACCCACTTTTTTTGTCTCCATATAAGTCTACATATTGTCACCATAACTTACATTATATATATATATATATATATATATATATATATATATATATATATATATATATATATATATATATATATATATATATATACATTATCCTATTCTATATCAAATTACCCTAACCCATCCATATAATCCACTCTACTTTATCTTTGAATCATCACATATCCTTATAAACAAATTCATCCACCTAGTCTATATTTCATACATCCTAATCACGTGTCAACTTACCTCTCATATTTAGTCATTAACCATACCTCATCTATTTATTTCCATCCTATTATCTCCCCATAGATCCATCTCATTATAATCCATCTTTTACATCTTTTACATAGTCTAGTCTACCCCACTCAATCATATATCATACTATCTTATATATTCACCCCATATCCCCTCCTCTCATCTAACCATATTTGGCCACATAACCCATCATCCATATTTACTACCTATACCACCATTTTGATATCCCTCCATTCCTCTTGTCTTAGCCCATCCCATTTGATTACCAATCCATAATATGTCTATAAAATCTATCCATAAGTCAACTTATCTATATTTTCTTACCATTTTAATTTTGAACCCTTAGACATTCCACACCCTTAATTACATATACCTATGTTATCACACACACACACACACACACACACACACACACACACACACACACACACACACACACACACACACACACACACACACACACACACACGCACACACACACACACACACACACACACACACACACACACGCACACACACACACACACACACACACACACACACACACACACACACACACACACACACACACATCCATCCTATTATAAATCATCCATAGTCACATATTACCCTATTTATTTTTGTCCATATATCATCCATTTATCCATATAGTTTATTTCTTTTATCATCCCACCACTATCTTAATATATTTTCACCCCATATTGTTAATCCATAGCCTATTTTATATACCCATCCTTTTATAAACCCCTTATAGTCACCCTTAATCCATTTGATATTTTCCCATCTAATTTATTCTCCCTCATAGATATACCTTGAGTGGTAACCCTTATACAAGTCCTCATACCTCATTTTATATGTCACCCATCTCTAGTTTCCACTCCTATCATCCTCTTTTCAAATATTATTTTTTATCTAAAATGATAAATTTTTTTATGGCCACTCAACCTTTTCAAAATCATTAATCATCATCTTGTCTCGACTTGAAATTATCATTATACATAGCCTTATAAGGTATTAATCTATCACCCATCACTATCTTTTATCTTTGTCCCCTAGCACCCATCAACTTGTCCACTTGCTAGCTGAAAATGTTATTTGATACTATCATCTTTTCTCATATTCTACTAGATTGATTTATTAAAAGACTTTTGTTTCTTATTAATTTATATTCACCCCACCTATTGACATCCTCATCCTTGACCACTACTAGTTTAACCTTTTAACCAAAGATAGTATTTGAAACTATTCATCATACCTCATCACATTTCATCTTCTTAAACTTTCCTCATGATCATTCAAAATTGAGGTCAACTCTACCTTGGACAAAGCACTATCCAAGATAACAACACTAGGGGGAAAATCATAGACCCTAATCAGGAGTATGAGGACTATCATAGTGATATGCATACTCTTTGGGTAGATAATGAGAGAAATAACCTCTTCCATAATGATGATGTCTGTAATCTCATCAACTGGTATTTGTATGAAAACCATGATCATGTACTATCAAAAACCATAAAAATTAGGGGAAACTTACCACCTATATTTGATCACACCCATTTAAATATTATCATTCAACTATCAAGATTAGAATCACCACATCAACATGCACATCCTAATCCTCTAGAATAAATAGAAGTAGACCATGGATTTATGGAGGAAGAGGAATAATAACCTCCTCTTGTCAAAAAACATACTGAGGCTAAGAGGAGACATGATGTCATCAAAGATCACTTGGATCAACTCACATAATAAATTAACCTCCTTCATAATCAATGACCATCATCACTATGATGCAACAATACCAATACCACTGACAATGTTAATAATCCCAATAATACTCAAAATAACATTAAAAACCTGAGCCATATCAATAATGTTTCCAACAACACCCACCACACTCATATTCCACAAGGTAGTCACAATCAGACTACCAATCCTCTTGGGGACCCTACCTTTACCCAAGGATGGAAGATGATGAAAGAAACCCTCCAATAGATGGATCCTCGATCCCAATCCCTCAAGTATAGGTATTAGTATTTTTTCTCATCACCATTATATGTCAGCATTCTCTAAATTCCTTTTCCCTCACACTTTGAAGTCCCAAATTTTTAAAAATATCAAGGGAAGGGTGATCCACGAGACCATGTATAGGAGTTCTATGTCATCTACCATGAGGTAGCATATGATGATGATTATTTTTTAAGGATATTCCCCAATAGCTTGATAGGGATAGCATTATAATGGTTTATGCATTTTCCCAAAGGATCCATATCAATTTTTAGTAAATTAGTTGAATAGTTTGTCAGACATTTCTCTTTTAATGTAGAACATGACATATATATTATTGATCTCTATAACACAAAACAAAGGAATAAGGAAAGCCTTATCTAATTTTTTCAATGATGGAATGGATTGGCAAGCCATTTGAGGTGTAGTGTGCCTAAAAAGGAGTTAATCAAGATCTTTGTGGATAACCTCAATGTGGAACTAAAATACCAATTGAAACTACAGTGTGCTAAAAACTTTGATGAAATCATAAAAAAAGGAATGCAGATCAAAAAATCCCCTATATAAAAGGGAACCATCAAGTTATTTTCACATAATGAGCACACATGCAATACATAGAACTCCTTTTAAAGTAAGCCCAAGGTCTTTAATAAGAACAATAATGTTGTAGGTGATGGGGTGATAGAATCAAACCAATAAGCACAATATGTCCAAACCATCCAAAGAAAGGGGCCTCCATAAAACCCTCATATTTATCCTATCAAAGTTCCATGAGGTAAGCCTAAGACTCACATAGACAAAAGACCATTAACAAGCTTGGGACTTCCACTAGAGATGGTCTTGGAATAATTAGTTGCTACCAACATGATTACTCTACCTAAAATTAAACTAGTGGATAATCATCAACCTAAACTTGATTGGTATCATGAAGATGAATTTTGAAAATATCATCAAGTAAAGGGATATGATATTGAAAATTGTATTTAATTAAATCACTATATATAAGACCTGATAGATAGAGGTGATATCAATATTGAAGGGGAAGTGCTATCAAATCAATCATAAAATTAACACCTTCGCATTTATAAAGATCCTCTCTTAAAGCATGAGTAGAGGAACCTGAGACCCCAATAGGAGTAGGGTAAGGCATCATATTCTAATTAAAATAATTATCATAATGTTCCCTATAATTATATTAATACCATAAAAATCTACAAAATCCAAGGACCCACTCTACCTCCATCCCCCATCCTAAAGATAAATAGGGATATAACTTATTGCATTGTCACTATGTGACATAATAAGATTGTGATTCCCATAACACCACCTCAAGATCCTTATAATTCATCTACTGTACCTAGGGGGAATACTTTCAATAAAACCTTAAGTGGGTTTGATAAAACATATGATCTTATTCATCAACTAGAAAAGACCCGTACCCAAATTTCCCTAATAGAACTCCTCAAAACATCTAATTTATGCAAGGAAATATTAAATCAAGTGCTCAATGATTTTAAAGTTCCTAGTGACCTTGATAAAAATCAATTCTAAGCACTAGTGGCATACTCATCCCCTTTCCCATAGCTCACTTTTAGTACCCAAGATTTACCATCAGTTGGCCCTCACCATAACTACCCATTTTACATTAAAGTCACTATTACTCATCATAATGTCTCCCACATCCTTATAGACAAAGGATCCACACTTAATTTTTGTCACATGGACTTCTTAAAGAATTTATGGCATTTTAAATCATCATTTGGGTCCACCCTTATAATGATAAAGACATATGATGACAATGAGTGGCCATGAGTGGGTTCAATCTATCATCCTATCATTGTGGGGTCTATGGTTCATCAAACCTTGGTACATGTGGTAAATGTAGACCTACCCTAAAACATGTTACTCAAGAGGCCATGTATCCATGAAATTATATCCATCCCATCCACTCTTCATCAGTGTTTAAAGTTTCCCCACTTAGGAATGGAAGTCACTATTCCTAGAGTTATTGACCATCATAGCTATTAGATGGATTAATCCATACATAAATATTTATATCATGGCACTAAAAAATATATCCTTAGTCATATGGCTGCAAAATATATATCTCTCAACCAATTATAATCCACATCTTCTCCACCACCATATTTTACCAAGCTAAAAATTACATCCACTGGTTGTGGAGAATATGAATATAAAACCTTCTATATCAATCATCTTATTTTATATCCCCATAGCTATGGGTCCCTTGATATGAAGAAGATCAAGCCCATGAAATATCAATTTGGGCCTACAATATTTTAAAGCACAAGGTTTTTATCTAAAGAGCATATTGAAGATGGGGATGATTATTAGCTCCAACTTGATGTTGAGGTCTTCATCTCACCCAATAAGAACTATCCCAAGTCCATTGCATGATGGGAAATATGAAATACAAAGGAAAAGGACTAGGAAAATAAGAACAAGGCCATTTGGAACCTATTATTGTTTAAGAAAATTCATCAAGCTTTATTTTAGGGTACAAACTATATGATGATGACCTAACCAATATCATTGTGGATTCTATCCTGACCAATGAGCAACCTTTCCCTAATGAGGAAATTGAGATAGGATCTTTTGTAGTCACTTCAAAGAGCTAGATGTCACAAACCTTTTCCTTGATACCACTATATCCACCATCAACATCTCCCTCCATTACCCTACCCTCATTAAATGGGATTCCAAATAGGAGACCACTTTTGATAAAATTTAGAATGATGAAGCCATCCTTGAATACATGGGGGGGGAATGAGATTTTATGTTGGTCAGAGATCAAAAGAGAGGATTTTCCATTAATTTGTGTGAATCCACATGCTTTGAGAAAAAATAACAATCTTAGGTCCCAAATAAAGAGGAATATTTAGAAGAAAAAGAACCCTCTCAAGAACTAGAAGGCATCCCATTTAGCCCCATTATATCAAAAGATTACTTGGATATCGATACTAAATTTCCAAATGATTTCACGTCTGATGTGCCTTTAATAAATTTACCCCCTTATCTATAAGATCAATGACCCTTTCTTATCGAGGATGTGATATAAATAAACATTATAACTAAATAAAATCCCAAGATAGTAAAACTAGGGGCATTTCTCACAACATCAGAGCACAAAATACTCATTGAGTTATTGAAAGAATTTGTTGACATCTTTTCATGGAGATATGTTAACATTCTAAGATTGGATCCTTCACTAGTGGTACATCACCTTGTGGTACACCCAAATACCAAACCAATCAAGAAAAAACTATGTAAGATGCATCTAAAGGTGGTAATATTAGTTAAAGAATAACTACAAAAATTCCTAGAAGTTGGGTTGATCCACCCCATTAACTATTTGGATTGGATATCAAATATTGCTCCTGTTAACAAACCTCAAGATGGAATATGAATTTACATTGAATTTTTGGACAACAATAAAACATGTCCAAAAGATGACTTCTCACTTCTGAATATTGATATGATCATGGATTCCAAAACTGGCTACGAGATGTTATCCCTCATGGATGGTTTCTTAGGATATAATCAAATCAATATCACCCATAAAGATCAACATGAAATAACATTTATCATTCCATGGGGCACATTATACTACCAAGTCGTGCCTTTTGGCCTAAAAAATGTAGGGAAACATATCAATAGATAATGACTATTATTTTCCATGATATGATGCATGACATAGTAGAATATTATGTTGATGACATTTTGCAGAAGTCCCACTTACGATATGAGCACCATGTAATTATTAGAAGATTTTTTGAGAAATTATGGGAATATAAGGTAAGGTTAAACCCTAAAAAGTGTGTCTTTGGTGTAACATCAAGAAAATTTCTAGGGTTCATTATTTCAAGAAGGGGTATTGAAGTAAATATAGGTAAAGTCAAAGCAATAACTGAAATACCACCCCCTTATAATTTCAATTAAACTTTGCAGTATTCAAGGAAAAATTTAGGCCATCAGGTGATTTATTTCTTAGCTTGTCAACAAATTCTACCCCTTTACTCACTTACTAAGGAAAAGGGCTACCTTCCAATGGAATGAAGAATTCCAATGAGACCTCAAAAGTCTAAAATAATACTTGGCAAAACCACCTGCCTTGTCTCCACTAATACAGGGAAAGCATTTTCTCTTATATATTTTGGCTACATCATGTGCTATTGGTACTCTCTTATCCCAACATAATGACCATGGAAGGGAGGAGTAGGCCATTTATTATCTCAGTTGAACATTAATATCATATGAACTAAACTATATGCCTATCAAGAAAGCATGTTTAGCCATGGTCTTTACATAATGGAAAGTCTAAAATTACATGTTCAACAATCAAGTCTAGCTAATTATCAAAGTTGATTCTTTAAATTATCTACTACCCAAATCAGCATTAACAATGTGAGTATCAAAATAGATCATGCTACTTGGTGAATTTGATATAGATATATTAATCAAAAAGCCATCAAAGGGTAGGTCATAGTTGATTAACTAGTTAAAACACCATTAGAATCAACTGAGCCAATTATCACTACATTCTTAGATGAGTCCCTCATGAATAATTCACAAAAAAGGCTAGAAGCTATATTTTGATGGCTCATTCACCACACATGGATCTGGGGCAGGCATCCTCCTAGTCACCCCTCATGGTGATCTTATTCCTAAAGTATTTTGCATCACCTTCCCATGTAAAAATAATATTTTAGAATATGAAGCCCTAATAAAAAGACTCTACCTTGGTTTCCAATGAAATATCCAACATTTACAAGTATTTGGGGACTCACAATTTATTATCAAATAGGTCAATAACGAGTTCCAAATGAAGGATAAGAGATTGCTTCCCTATAAAAAATTGGTGGATCAATTGAAGTCACATTTTTAGTCTATCACATTTGAACAAGTTCCATGTATAAAAATAAGGAAGATAACTCTATGGCCACTTTAGGATCTCTCATTTACCTTCCTAAATATGTCTTAGAGGGTAATTTTCTAATTGATCACCTTATTATCTTGGCCCATCAGTCATTGGTTCCTCTTCAAATTTGTGCAATTGATAATCCTAGTCTTCCTTGGTATAATGATATCTATTAATACCTTCATGTTAATATCCTTCCCCAAAACCTTAATATCCACCAATGCAAATCCTTCATCCATCATACTACTCGCTACACCATCCTTAGTAGCATGTTTTATCAATTGGGTTACAATGGAACCCTATTGAGATGTTTAACATTAGATGAGGCAACTCAAGCCATTAAGGAGGTCCATCATAGTATCTATGGAGGGCACATCAATGAAAATGCCTTATCCAATAAGCTCCTTCAAATAAGATACTACTAGCTAATAATTGAATAAGATGATTGTTAGTACATATGCAAATGCATGGCTTGTCAAAAAATATGGGAATCTCATCCATGCACTAGTGTAGCAATTACCACCTATCATGAGTCCATGGCCTTTCTCTATATGGGGCCTTTATTTTATTGGAAAAATTAATCCTACTTCCTCTGATGGACATAAATTTATCATAACAGCTATAAAATACTTCACCAAATGGGTATAGGCAATGCTTTGACTTCTACAGTAGGTTTCTAAATATAAAAATTCATCCTTAATTAAATCATTTGCCATTTTGGTATCCATACCAACATAATTTATAATAATGGTAAATACTTCAAGAACTAAAACATTGAGGCCTTATTTTATAAGTATCATATCATGTAACATTTCTCTTCTCCATATTATTCCCAAAGTAATAGACAGGCAGAGGCAAAAAACAAGACTCTGGTCAAAATTTTGAAGAAAATTGTCAATCAAGATGGATGCAATTGGTATACTTAGCTATATCCAACCTTATGGTCCTACTTCATCACTATCCACACACCAATAGGAGCTACTCCATATGCCTTGGTCTATGGAGCCAAATCTATTTTACTAGTGCAAGTATAACTCTCTTCCCTTCATCTCTTGTTATGAAGAATCATCACTAATCATAATATTTGATAAGAGTGACTAAAAGAATTATAAATCCTTGATAGAAAGAGATAAAAGGCCTTAAATCACCTTTAATCATATAAAAATAAGCTCAATAATTAGTATCTCAAGAAGATTCAGGGCTGGGAGTTTGAAGTGGGTGATCTCATCCTCAAAGAAAATAAGAAGAATACCAAGGTAAAATGAGATAAGAAGGGAAAATTTGAAGCAAACTGGTTAGACCCCTATTTCATTGTCACTAAGTTTGGATTAGGAGCTTACAAGTTTCCCAAACTTAAGGGAATTTTTTTTTATGATCCCATGAATATCATGTAATTCAAGCATTTTTACACCTAGACTTGATATCAACATCCTCCATCCATAGGACGTCTCCCATCTAATTCCATCCATTCATAACCTCTCCTAATCAGTAAAAAAAATCTCTCTAATGGTGAATACTAGATCACTAGCACCATGGGCAAGTATCATGGTGAAAAATAGTTTCTGACAACATGATAGAAACATCTTGACCTTGGTCTCAAGAGTGGGAATCATATCAAGTAGATCGATAACAAGGCAACATCATTATATCAAGTGAAGAAGATAGGAATAGTAGAGAGCCATTTATTATAGGGATCCTCTTGAATCATCTATCCACACTTGGAGAAAAAATATATGTCCCTAAGTTGCATCCATATCCCCATCATCCCTATTTTCCCTCCATAAGTCTTCTTTGATAGATATGTCTCCTCGTAGCCTTAGCTAGATCATAACACACCTTGTCATTCCTTGATATCATTAATCCTTAAATTTATCCCTTCCCACTATCATTATGGAGGGTCATCCTAAAAATAGGATCATTCTCTATCTAAGGTTCCTAGTAATCATTGTGGTACTGATTCCTGAAGGATTATCATGACCCCTATTGTTATAACTTACCTCAAGTTTTTACCATGGATAAATTTCTTAGGTATCATATATCTTATAAATAGTTCCCTTATAATATGAACTTTGTACATATCCACCAAGTCTCATAATCCATGTTATCATTAATTCCTAATCACTAGTCTATTTGAACTCATCATCATCATTTTCTAGTCACTAATAATCATCCATCAGTCTCCTAGCTAGAACTACATTAGCCTAAGGTTTTTTTAGACTATGTAGGCAACAGTTGGCCATGTTTTCATGACCAAGTATAGCTTGACCATTATATTTTTCATGTTATCCCATAATCACCATCATCATCACCATATGTATCCCTCCTATCCCATTCTCATTCATTATCATTATTATCCTCATGTCTATTAGTCTTAATATTTTGTTTCATATGAATCTGAATGTTTGTGTGTGTGTGTGTGTGTGTGTGTGTGTGTGTGTGTGTGTGTTGCATAGGCATGTATATAATTGAGATGTTTCATTTAAGTCAATTTGCATAAGATTAATTTTTTTATTATGATATTATATTATGAGAATGATGATGGATTGGACGAAATTTTGGAAGTTCATTTCCAAAATAGGTCATCCCTGAGTTCCCATAGGCATCTTTGTTATAATAACAAGGCCCTATCATGACCTTGACACACTACATAAAGATACAATATTGAAAAGGATTGCCTAAGTTTTTTGGCTTGATAAACTTTCAAGAGGACCATTCCCATCCTACACCACCCCTTTCCATACCTACCCATGTCTTAAGCCAATATCTAGTCTACCCACCCTACCCTGATGGTGTAGGATGATTCCTATTTATTACTAATATAATTAAGGGACTAGTCTTTTTTTTCTACATAATACTATACATAACATCATATCACAATGAACATCTAATCATAAATACTCCATTACATCATATAATCTCATATAGCCAATACATGTCATCCATGAATCAAAACATAAAAGTACAAAGATCTATCTATCACCACATAATTGCATCTACCCTAAACCTATCTAACATAAATAAAATTAACATCTATCATACATCATGATAAAGTTCATGCACATTAAGAAAATACATCACTTATATTCCCATACCATCTAAAATCTAACCATCACATGTCCAAATACATTTGTATACATCCATAGGCAATAATCCATAAACACCATCAAGTACACCAGATGTCAAAAACATAATCATATAGATAACATCAAACACATATCCATTAAGTAATGAACACATAACATATGAATTTACAATCATAAGTCATGATCTATATATATCACCATCAAATATACAATATACATCCACATGGGGTCCATGCAAAAAAATATGGTATAGTTACATAAGCCCATGGGGTAAGAACTAGTTATAGTATAATAATCCCCTATGCATGTATAAAAAGAATAAATACAATCATGGATATGGAAAAAGAGGTGGTCTTGGCACCCTACTCCTTGAAGGTTGTATCACTAATGACTAGATCACATGAAAATATCCTACATATCACTCTATTGGTACAACACCCACATATAATGTATGATAATATTAGGCCTATTGGGTTAGCAACATCATTTGACTCATTATCCCTACCCCCTCAAAACTTCATCTTCTATATACCTCGCTCTTTTAAAATTCCACCATTAGACTCTATAAAACTTGAACCCATGACTGTAGCTATGTAATCTACCCTAAGAATCCATCCACTTGGCCCTGTAAAGTGGCAATCTATGTTTGTGCTTGCCCTAACTATGTATCTCTCTAAATAACCTAGGATTGGAGGCTAGTATTTTAAGTGTCTCTCTATTGCACCTATGTTTGAAGAGCCACCACCTATGCCTATATATGGGTCACCTCCCAATCTCTCTAGGTAATATGACCCTACAAAACTATGCTCTTCCCCTATGCCTATGTCAATTTGACATATTTTTGATCCCTCAAACTCTATAAATGGGTATGAAGCTATTCCCTCTCTCAGGTAATAACCAAAATATCTACCAAACATTCTTGAATCTATGTCTATATCTTGGTCACTAAAGACTTATTCTTTGATAATCTAAGAGGTTATGATGGACTTGTACCCCAGTCATCACCTATCTTCACTTGTGGTCCCTATACTAGTTCATATGGTATCGATAGTTAGGGCACTATCTGTGATACTACCTATGCCTAATATCCCCTTATCCTTATCCATACCCATCTTACCCATCATCTACATCCACCTCCATCACATCCTAATATGCTCCCCCATATTATACCTCCTAAGCTATTACCTACCTCCTCTATCATATCCTCTATTGAATTGTGACATGTACATTCATAACTCATCATACTGTACCCCTCACTATCATGTGTAATTGAGTCAAATGCCTAGGTACCCACACCTACCACCATGTGATATATGCCATTATCACTCCTGACTCAAGCATTAGTGTATAATAATCCCACTAGTATGGTGCTACCTGATTGTAATCAAATACTACATCTAATCTCACCATGAGCCTTCACTAATGAGGTATCTCACACTCACTACATGTGAATATGTGCTCTAGTATTGGCATATTTTGTATGAAACCAAACTACCACTATACTTGGTATAATCTATATCTCTCAATGATATAATCCAATTAACCATTAATGTAGCATGGTGTTAACATAAACTAGGTCCATCTCTCATCTACCTAGTCAAATTTGATCCCTTGATAGGGCATCCATGTAATGTGGTTAGGGAATAAACAATCAAATGCCTCTCTATAATATAACATATCTCTTATATGGCCTAGTGATATGCCCAAAACTACCATTTATCTAAATATCATCAACTATCTAGGATCTAATCCTACCAAAGTACCCAATGGTCACTAGATCACAATGTGCTCCCAGCTCCATATTTACATAGTAGTGATGGCCCAAAGCTACATGCCCTCCTATATTCACCTATGTACAACTACATGTATAGATGCACCAATACTACAGGGCCCTAATCAAAACCTTGATGGTCATGAACCATATCTACCACAACATCCCCCAAGCCCAAGTAAAACCATCATCCACTCTTATCTGGTAATATAATGTCAGATATAAGAGCCATCATCACCAATGTTAGCCAATCCAAAGTACCCTCCCACTGACACTAGTCCAAATAAATGCATCCATCTTATACTCCTATATGCAAACTACCACCTAGTAGCTATAAGGTCCACATAAATATCCATGACCTCTAGTCAATCCTCACACCCCTCATCAACAAGTGAAAGATCTTGTATACATCTTCCAAAGTCATGGTCATCTCACCAATCATGAAGTGAAAGGTACTCATCTCTGAGTGCCATCTCTCCACCAGTGCTTTGATCAATGCCTAGTTGATATGAATTAGTGTCATCATAGCCATGTCATGGAGCCCCACCAACTCAAGGACATTGTACTCTTTAAGAGTCACTTTCCATATCTCATGAAGAATCTTGGGTGTCATGACTACAATTCCATTATCTCTAATTTCTTTTACACAAAAAACACACCAACTACCTGTTATCATCTTCCTCACCCACATCCATTATCCTTATCACTCACCTATTCTATCTAAGCCCATCTTATTCTTAGTCTCTCACTATCCCCAATCATCCACCAGCTAATTAACCTAAGCCCAAGTCCTCATCTCCCAACCTATCTAAGCACCCTAATATCTAACTATATCAAGTCTAGGTTCCCTTTTTAACTAACCCCCCAAAGCAATCTTAACTAACTAAGTCTCCCTTTTAATTCCCCCTCATCCAGTTCCCTATCCTATCCATTACCTAATTTCCTCTTAACATCATCTTAATATTATCCTTCACATACTTATCTACAATCCTGCTATTCTTCTTTATAATCTCATGACTCCCTATTCACAAGATTGCCATCCCATAACTCCCATCCATAGGATTGCAATCTTTTCACTCCCAATAGTGGGCTTTGACAATCCCCCTATTCCTCACTCATGAGATCACAATCCCATGATTCCTTAATAGTGAAATTATGATCTCACTTTTCCCAAATAGTAGGATTGCAATCTTATCATTTCCTTGGTGTAGGATTGTAATCCTACCACTTCTTTTGATAATATTTCCCTTTGTGTTGACAACCCCATGACTGTGGGTAAAATCCCCAGTCATGAGATTGCATAGATGTAATGACCGACATATTTTTATACCAAAATTAACTCAAAAATTCATAAAAACTAAAAAAAATTAAAAAAATAATAGAGTTAAGGATGGTTTACTCATTGGAGGTCTAGCCTCTAGCTCTCTCTGATGATCCTGTACCCTCTCACCATGATGTGAAGCTTAGGGAATTTTATCCATTTTTTTCTCCACAAGCTCTAAATCTCCAAAAGTGATGGGTGTAAATGACCCTCAACATGGCCCCTTTAACCTATATGACCCCCTACCTAACCCCTATTAATAATCCTTTGACCATTTCTCCCTGACAATTAATTCTATCAATTCTACCAAACCTAATACTAACATCCTAGGACATAACATGCCCATCCTAGTAAAATTCCCCAAAAAAGCATATCTCAAATCATATCGATCTGGGTCTTCTTTGGCCCCTAAAAACATCTCGGGTTTTGTTATCATTTTCCTAGGCTCATTTATCCCTCATCACCATCCTGAAAGTGGATTTATCATTAATCATTTTAAAGTTCCAAATTTTATGAAAGGTGGCTCTTCATCATCAAAAATTAATAAAAACCCCTATTCTCATTTTTTGAGTTTTCTATAGCATGTATCCTTGCTACTAGACCCATCCTTCACTTGAACACATCATTAAAAAAACTAATCAACTATTTTATCATTATCACCTTCTAGACAAATTATCCAATATCTAGACCCATCACTTGAGCTACTTCTTTATCAATTCTGGGGCACATATCCAATCAAATTATGGGAATCCCACCCCCTATCAGTATCATGGTCTCATCCCACCCTAATATTTATAGTCAAGGGACCATTTAGTTCAATTTGTCTCCCTGCATACTCCCTCAAGGGGGCACATAACATCCTACGAATGACTAACATCATCCACATCATGGTTTTTCTTTGAAATATCAATACTTCATTGCACTCATAACACCATTTAAAAGAGGGGAAAAATTTATCTATTAAAATATGCTCACCCATCTAATTTTAATAATTCTCACTAATTTGGCCTAATACTCATATTCCTTAGTTATATTAACCTTTGGCCTAATACCCATACCCATTCTTACATCCCATATAACCTTTACCCCATATTAAAACTAATTAATTCCCTCCTTAAATCTCTAACATACCCTATTACCTATTAACCTACTCCTTAAACCCACTAGGCAATTTTAAATTCAAGAAAATCCTAACTACCCACCATCCTACACTAGCCTTCCCTATACCCCTAAACACTATGGGGAGATTTATAAAATTGGAGGATTCTATAAATCTCTCCAATTTAGCCACCTTCTTCTAATGTTTTCCTATTCTATATATTTACATAGAAATAAAAATTCCATGAAAATTCCTTAACCATAGATATTTATGGCCCAAATTTAAATTTGGAACATAAATCTTCCCCCCCATATGCCTATAAAACTAAACCACTCCTCCAATCTCAAAAATAATGAAGAAGTGAATGAAATCATCTAAGCAAGCCATTTAACACTCTCATGAAGCATCCATACTAGCATTCAAGCACTCATAAATCCATTGTCCAACATTCATAATATATTTGGAAGCCATTATCAAGAAACTAAAAGCAATCCAACAAATCAAAGTTTTCAAGCTCAATCACATAAGTTCAAATCCTAAAATGGAGCTATGAGAAGGTAAATATGATGGTAAGTAATATTTATTGATTTTGATTTACTTTCTCTATCCTTTCCTATTGGTTTCATTCATTTTGGGTGTGTATTGTCATTTGATAATATTTCAAAGAATCCCAATTTTGGTGCGTAGTGAGATGCATGAATTACTGATGGGGAAGGATCCACAGGTGATGGAATCATACGTAGAGAAGGATCCACTAGTGAAGGAAGGTCCATAGGTGAAAGAGTCATGGGTGGAGGCACAAAAGGTGATTAAGGGACCATAGGAGGGGATGGAACCATAGGAGGTGGAACCATGGGAGAAGAAGGAAAAGATTTCTTGTAGGAATGATCTATGGGAGGAATGGTAAAATGTCTAGGAATAGCTATAAGGTGATCCTTAAGGTATTGTTGAAGGATGTGGCAATGATTAGTGTGATGGGTAACACATTGGTGTCATAGACAATATACCTCACCATACTTAGGTATATATTCAAAAATTACCTTCAAGGGAGGTATGGATTTGTTTGAGGATTGAGGGGAAGAAAGATGCAAAGTATCAATATATTATCATAGCTTACGACAATGGGTGGATGAATGGTTATCTATGCCATGGAAGTAATAGATACACTTATGAGTAGTCTTAGTATAAACACTCATAAGAGGAGGTGTAATATGAGTGGAAGAAGTTGGGGATGGATCATCAACCCATTTGATGGGAAACAAAGCCATCTAAGGTAAAGGAATCAAACCATCACCAAGGGAAGGTGGTGGTGGGGATAGAATGAAATTAATCTCAATATGAGCAATGGGATTAGAATCAGGAATAAGCTCAACTATAGTGAGAGAAAAAATGGGCTCAACTATAGTAAGAGTAGGAGTGGGATACAATGTGGTTCCACTAAGGGAGGGGTAGGATATACAAAAGGCCTGAGAAGGGTATCCCACATCTCAGGGATAAACAGGCGATCGAGGTTAGGGTACTTACCAAAATGGTAAGGCCTAGTCATAACATGATCCATGAGCATACTCCTTCAATGTTCCTCATAAATTAGAGGTGTTGGCACCATCTCTACCATATAATAAAGAGGAATAATACTAAAATTAGGAATTATAAATGAGGGAATATAAGAATATATATGAAAAGACTCAAACAAAGAAGAATAATAATAGATAATCTCAACATCATGGTCCTAAAAAAGATCACCTAGGAATGGATCATCTAAGCAATAATCATCATCATAATTAGGGGTGTGAAAGTCAATGATGTAAGTAGGGATGACCTTATCATTTGATGAAGTGTGGTGAATAGAATTTTAAGTCTTGGTTAAAACAATGGGAATGCCATTACAAGGAGGTTTGCAAGATTGAGGCTGAAAAGAATCTAGAAGCTACGAGATGAGATGAGGTGAGAGATCAATTTTTTTAATATTTATATTAATCTCATCAGGATCATCATCATCAAAATATAAAAGGTTAATGTGAATTTTCCCAATGAGTTGGGTATGATCATTTTAACATCTAGTAGAATTGATGGGAAAATTAAAGCATTGAGAGTTATGAAATAGAACATTGGGAAAAGGTTAAAGAGTAAGAATCTTAAAGACATGATGGTATTAAAATTATTTAAAATTCCAAGGGTTAGTGTCACCCTGAATCTTATAAATAGGTCCATTTCATGGGAATTTAATGCATTGGTAGGTGGAAGAAGAAACTTCTCTCATACGATGATTCCACAGCCTACCAAGCAAGAGATTATAAGAGAGAGGAAAGTTTTTGATCATCACCTTCACATGAATGGTGATAGGTGGGATAGTAATGGGAAGCCATAAACAACATAATGGAGGCATTTTCATTTTATCATATCCTTGGCATGTGTTGTATGTGGATTTGAGATTGTATTCATTATGTCCAAGGGTTTTGATGAAATCAAGAGAGGTAGCATAGGTGCCAGAACCCTCATAAATCAATGCATGTGTGACATGGATATCACCTATTTAGACACTAGTGGATAGAGGAGGATCATTTTCATGAATCAAAATTTCATAGAGAATCATGGAAGTGATGGGAAATTTTAGGGAAAGATAAGTGTCCATTATTTTGTCAACATGGATGGACATCTCTTCACATTATTATAACATGCTATCCTTGGATCTAGATAAGGCTACTTCATGTCTTGCTGGGGGGGGATGAGGGATGTTCATTTTGAATAATAGTTACATAAGATAGTTTTGATTATGTGTAGAGGTCCTCATAAGATCAAGGAAAGAAATTTGAGATGAGAGATTAATGAGTTTCATAATGAGATCCCACTCATCATAACCCATAATAGTGCTTTTAAAAATAGGTGTATAATTATTAAAAATGTCCTCAGAAGGAGGAACTGAAGTGGATTAGAATTTATGTTGATAAGAAGGAGAAGGTTTAGAATAAGGCTTTAAATTATGTTGATAAGATGAAGTGGTTGGTTTAGGTTGGTTTTGAGGATTGGTAGAAGATGTGTTAGTAGAAGCTTGATTATCATTAGTGTTGGAAGATGGAGGGATGGTAGAAATATAATGAGAAGTGTTATCCAAGGTGTTGTTCCCAAAAAATATCACTCATTTTTGGGACAACATTTGAACTATTTTGGTCTTATAGACCAAAATCCTCTCTTACCTTTTCAAAAATTGCTATGAGCCTTCAAATTCTCCATTCTTCAAGCTTTTCAAAAATCTATGGACTCTATAGGCTCATTTCTATGGACTCCGCAAGCTTGAAACTACAGACTCTGTAGGCTCATTTCTATGGACTCTGCATATAGGTTTCTACAAACTCTTTCAAGGTTAGAGGAAACTTAGAGAAAACTACAAACTTAGTTTCTATGGACTCTGCAGGTTTGTTTCTACAGACTCAGTTTCTATGGACATCAAGGCCTCAAAACTATGGACTCAATTTCTACGGACTTCACAAGAATAAATCTACAGACTCTATAGGAAAGAAATAGGTTCAACACTTAGCCATTTTTTCAATTGGCAGGTTTAAGGGGCTGCCCCAAAGCCAAAGGAAAAAGTGCCCTTGCAGAGGGCAACGAGCAAAAGTAGACAAAGAAAATTACTTCAAAAATGTGAACCAAGGACCAATAGCCCTTGTGGAGGGTAGGCAAGGAGTAGATGGACCATTTCAAAAATTTGAAGGATAGTTCTAGGCTTGAACAGTCCTTGTGGAGGGCACAATTCTCTTTCAGGAGAAGAATGCGGCAAAATGATTAAGGCATTTCCTTTGGACAAAAAGTCTAAAAGAATTCCTTCAAACTTTTGTCTAAAGAAAGAAGCCTAAAGCAAAGACAAAATCCCACTGAAAGAAAGCCCGATGGAAAGCAGAAGCAAGCGGGAAGAAAGAATGAAGGAAAGGGACAATTCCTTTAGACAAAATGTCTGAAGCAATTCCTTTAGACTTTTGTCTGAAGGAAAAGATCAAAGAAAACGTATATCAAAAAAGGAAAAACCCATCAAGAAGAAAGAAGCTTGAAGTCCATCTGAAGACTATCCAAAGGGTATGTGCCCTTACAGGGGGCTCTCACTGAGCAAAAGGGACCTTTCTCAAGATCTTGAAGGGCAGGTCCCCTTCGAGAAGGATCAAACAAGAATTGCCAAGGAATATGATGGGTCCATAGATGTCAAAGTTAAACATCATGAACTAGCCATTAAGATCCATAAGTACAGTGATGTCCCCAAAGTTATCAAATTCAGAGTAGTAAACTAGCCGTTGGCTTTCAAGTGATGACAGGTTCGTAGATGTCAAATTCACGGAAATGAAATAGCCATTGATCTTTGAAGGCTTGAGTGTAAACCCAAATGCGTTTAAAGGCCAAAATGCCAAAGGGAAGAACCACCAATGGAGGAGATGAAAGAGCTGACAAAGCTAAGAATATAGCCCTAAGGGCTCAGTATCTAGGAAAAGACAAAACTAGGAAGAGACAAAGAGGGAAATATCTACATAAAAGTTATTCCAGTAGCTGGAACAATCTATAGAATAGATTTTCAAACTTGCAAACATTGAAGATGCGGCATGTTTTTCTTCCATGAAGTAATGGAAAATTGGATAGCTACATAGACATCAGAGAAAGGACTAGATAACTCATGTTAAAGAGGATACATATAAGATGGATGGGCACACCATAGTTAAGGCAATACACTATTCCTAGTATGGCCCTCCAAGCAGAACTGAGGGTGCATTGAAGGCATTGACTATAGCATGGGCTATTCCATGGGAAAGAGTGCTAAGCCTTTCTTGGTTGCTATACATTGTGATTTCTCTCATTATGCAAAGGAGACTTTTCATTTTACAAAAGAAAAACTCTACCTAAATTAGAAGGCAAATACTGAGACTTTGAGCTCAGATTGTTGTTCATATTATTTTATCTGAATGAGAAAACAAGATACTTATAGACTTTGTGCTATTATACCTTGTGCTATTTTAGGAAATTGTTCTTATATCTATTTCTAGAAGCATTCTTGTTTATTTAATCTAACAAGTAGGATTTGTGGAAGTAATCAGGAAGGTGTCCTAAAGTCAGTTGTGGAAGACTTTGTGCTGTCTGTAATTGTCTTTAGTTTATTTTTTTCTATTTCTATGTAAAGGACCTTGGCATGACTTTGTGCCCTCATTTTTCTTTGTATCTCACTCTTTGGGTAGCTAAAATGGAGACTTTGTACTACACTTCATTCTGCTGGTTATTGCACCCTGTTACCAATCACTTGTCATTGCCTAAAAGAACTCTTGTTGTTTCTTGTAAGACCACTTTTGAAAGAAGAGGAGTGCCTTCAATATCTTCACCAAGATTTCTCCTTTGTCTATGAGCATCATCTCTAAAAAAAGAGAGATAGATAGTGATACCCTACCCCTGAGTGTTATTTTTTGTGTATATTTATAGCATATAGCCCCTTCATACTTATAGGGAACCTCCCCTTGATGAGAGGAGAGATTTGTCCCCTTTGGATGTGGTAAACCTACAACTTTGTATGACCAATCTCCCTTGCTATGGATGATCAGACCTATTTTTCTCATCAATACGTTGGTGACAAAATATTCACCCAATACAAAGGATAATTGGGAATTGGATAATCAAATGTTATAAGGTCATCTTAGCCCAAATCATTTAAATGAGTTGGAGAAAAATCCTAGATAACATGGAATGTTTAAGATAATAGAGGAGTTTAGATAGTTTAGGAATCAATAAAATCACATTAGTCATGTTAAATACATTCTCTTCAGAAGTGGGGTTAATAAGACTTTTTACATTATTGGTGGAAGGAGTGGGCTTGTTTTGATTAGGTTGGTGATTAGGAAGAGGGTCTTTATAAATAGATAAATGAGAATTAGCTTGATTTAAGGATTGATATTTATTATGTGATTCATGAGCCTTAAAAATAATTTAATAGGCTTGTTGATGCTTTTAAATGATATAATCATGATCAAAATTAGGACCAAGAAGAAAATCCATAGCTAAATTATGGAGCTACCTACATGTCTCATGAGAATGACCCCAACTAGTGTCATAATTGAAGCAAGAGGTTGAGAATCAAAGAATGTGTTACTTCCAAATCCATTTGAGAATGTGGGAGTAGGTGAATTAGGCTCTTCGGATTGACCACTAATCATAAGATGGTAAATGGTAGAGGGATCCTTTCCTCAATGTTAAGTAAATTTAGAGAGAAAGAAAAGCATTTTGTGTGTATACTCTAATTTGGGTTGGTCTTCTAGGGAGAAGAGAGGATTATGCTATGAATAGGTATTAGGATGGGTCCCATAGTTCATAATGTGAGTAGCTATGTGAACATTACTCTCATAGAGGAGAGGATCCCTACTCTGCATATGGGAGACCTTATGAGGGTCAGTAAAACTCATCATGTTTATTGAATTCAACTTAGTGTTATCTTTAAAAAACAATTCATGATGAAGGGAAAGGACTAAAACTAGGTAAGAGAAATGTAAAATCAAGGAAATAATAATTAAAATAAATAGTATAGGGTTGACTAGGTTGAACAAGCATAGGGAAAAGGGCCTATAAATTAAAAAGGGTCAACTAAGTCGACCTAACATAACAAATAAAGGTTAAAAAAGTATATAGGGTCGACTGGGTCAACCAAGTATAGTTGAAAAATAAAATTAGATAGACTATGTAAACTAAAATTAATGTGCACTAAGACAAGAATAATTTTTCAAGTATTTTTGAAAAACAAGAATTGAAAGAAAACAAACAATCAATTGGATCATTGAGATTGATCCAATTAAGGCACACAACATAAATCCTTGCACCAATGCTAGCTAATGCATGGTTTTATAATACAAAATATAAAAGAGCAAGTAATTAACTTGAAAAGTAGAAGATAACTAAATGGCCAACTTAAATGTTATATGAGATTATTAAAATATAGTTTTAAATGTGATGGGAAGTTGGTTGTAAGCATTGAACTAGAAAACAATCTAAGGATAGTTCTAGGATGTTTGAGCTAAAAGGGATCTATATTGGCAATGGTACAGGCTTGGTATTGGGGCCTACCCCCTCACTTCACATATTTCAATGATAAGGGTGTCGTGTGCTTAAGCTAGAATATATCATTAACCACATGTTTATACTTGAACATAAAACCAAGTTGGTTTCCCCCTTGGTGATGAAATCCAAGTAGTTAGGCCTTGGGTAGATAATTATTAAAGTGATTGTTTAAGATTTTGTGATTTTTTCCTATGTGCATAAAAAATAAAATAGTGAAACTAAATGGTAAATTGAAACCACCTAATTAGACTATGTGATCTACTCTAAGCATGCAAGTAATAAAGAATGAAAGTGTGAGTTAATTACTAGCATATAAAGGTTAATTATTATTTTAAAATATGGTAAAATGTTGATAGTGTCACCTATATAATATGGAAGAAAAGTTATAAAAGTGAATAGGGTCAAAGAGTTGACCTAGTTATCTAGAGGTACATATAATATAGAACTGGGTCGATAGGTTCGATCTAGTTGACTATACATACATAGTTTTAAAGACTGCAAACTATGAAAGGAAAGACTATAAGAAAAGACAGAAAGGATAAAAAGGAATCTTTGTTAGTCTAAATATGTAGATAAATGAGATTGATATCAATGAACATTGATAAATGCTTACAAATCCTACTAATAGGGTTGACTGGGTTGATTTAGATTTGCAAAAGCTTATTGCTAAGTGCCTTAAATGTACAGGGTCAACTAGGTCAATTTAGTAGTCTAGACTAGATGTCTAAAAGTTTTAAAAATTATACTAGTTTGACTAGGTTGATCCAGTAGACTATACCTAAAAAAGAACTTGCACAGAAAGAACATAGTCATATAAATGTGACTATGTGTTAAACCTACACACAGAAGTTAGAACTATGTTGATGCAATCAACCTAGTATGGAAAATATATGACAAAATAATTGAAAAATTCTTTCAAGGGTTAGTTCATGTCAGATTCCATATAATGTATGTAATCAAAAATGCATCATGTTTATAAATCAATCCTAACTTGGAGAAGATAGAGCATACCTACACTTATGATTTAAAATGCATTTGTTAAATGGGAGTATGATGAATATGGGATCCACTATACCTAATTATGGGATCATTTGTCAGAATGCATCATGTTAAGGATGGTTACAAAGCCTCTAGTTTAACACAATCATGTAATAACCCTAAGGGGGTCTTAGGTTTTGATATTTCACCTAATTTACTAACAAAAAAGTAAATCTAATCTAGTGCTCACCAAATCTTGTGGCACAAAGTGGGGGTTAAAAATAATAAAAATAAATATGCATAAGATACATATACCAATGTCAATGTATACATAACCCTAATACATGGAAGAAAAGCATAAATGCATACCTATCTACTCTTACAAACGAGAAATAAAGTTAGGAATACTTACCTTTAAAGATGAACCCACCAAGCCTCAATCTCTCCCTTGGCCAAAGTGATTCACAAGAGGTTTTTGTGGTATGTAAGGATGATAAATAAAAATCAACTCTAGGCTACATAACCTATTAATGCATCCAAAATATTTCTCCATAAGACAAGATTCGTATCTCCAAAGAAAGTGTGGAACCCTAATCTTTATTTCTCAAGTAGAATGGTCAATAAGTAGATGTTCATTCACTCTTACTTCTTATTTCACTTATTATTATCAAATGGTGGAAATGAAATTGTATTTATAGGTGGATTTGACCATAAACCCTTCTAAAAATCTTGGCTAATAGGGTCAACCCAGTCAACCTAGCACAATTTTGGATAATAATTCACTAGGTCGACCAAAGGTCAACTAACTCCTAAGTGAAAAATACCTAAAAAATGTTTAGGGTCAACCCAGTCAACCTAGTATATCTAAATGATAAAAATGGATTTAGGTGAAGAAAAGGAGATAAAATGTAGCGAATTCCCAGAATGGGTACAATAGAGAAGAACAAGCTTAGGGTTAATGGTTTAACAAGACTAGTGTGTAGATAATAAGTGGTAAAAGGGACAATAATATTGTGAAGCACCAATGGTCTAATTGTCCCTTTCTTGGAGCACCCATTAAGGCATGAACTCAGAGAGATTGATATTCAATGATTTCCTACAAAATACAAAGTGTCACTAGTCGATAAAATTTTAAAAATATTATGTGTATACATGAGGTACTTGCCCCACTATTCATAATGAAATTATGAACAATCTTGTCTCCTAAAATGAGAATGAGGTAGATTTAGTAGATGGTTCAACAATGTGAGTGGAAGCATTAGTGAGTGCAACATTGCCATGTTTTGCTGGTTGAGGACTAATGTGGAATAAGGAAAACTGCTCTTGAAGAAGTTCCTTTTGACTGAGTATGTGAATCACTTCCCAAAGAGAGAGACTAGTTTTAACACTCTTCAAAGAATCAAAAATATTAAAATCATGAAAACTCACCTTTTCTTACATTATTAAATGCAAAGGAGTGCCTTGGGTTTGAGACAATGGAGCAGTTTGAATCACCTTTCCAACATTTTGATTTTGGAGAGGTGCATAAGTTGTAGGGACTTTCACATTTACATTCACACCTTATTGCCTTGGAGGAAGGTTATTTGAACTTGTGTCAACACCATGAACATCTCCCAAAGACCTCCTCTTTGATCTTTTATTATTTGTAATAGAGGTACCTTGGTTTAGGACAAATGTGTCTTCCACTAGAAATTTTGTCAAGCTTTCTCTTTGAGGCTACCATCCTTTATTTTCTTTCATAAGGTTATCATCTTCTATTGTCAATTGCAGAGTAACTCCTCCTTGAGATACCAAATCTTGTCTTCCATCTTCATTGGCATCTATATATTGTCCTTACTACCATTATTCTCCTAAGACCAAGTGACTATAGATTAGAACCATAGCTCTTGTGTTAGAAGTAAAATTTGGGCCATATGCATTGGGTGGCCTAAAAAAGTTATGATAGCCTTACCCTTTCCCTTGACCATATTATTGAGGTTGTAACCTATTTCATTGTTAAGGATATGGATAAGAGTTTTTTTTAACTCCATACTACATATTTAGTTTCCTAACTTGAGCCTCTAAGGCCTTAGACCTTGCCTCCCAATTAATGGTATCTTCTACCTTATTTAGGGAAAATATAGACTTGGTGTTTAAATTTAGGATTGGAGAAACACTTGGAATAGTACAAAACATGTTAGGTAGAAGAGGAATAAATACTTTTGAGGGAGTTCACCAGCTTGTATTAAGCAATTCTCATCTCTAATGGATAGGTCATAGGCTTTACATAAAGCATATCCACCCATGGATTGCAACATGATGGCTATGCCAGTTCTAATAGGCCTTAGATATGTAAGGAAAACAAAGCTTGTAAGAAGTCTCATGGGAGGAGGATGCATATACCAAGTTCTTTGAAATATCTCATTGAAGTCATGCATAGTCTCCTTAGGACCTCTTTGGATCACATTAAGCTGATGAATGAGTTATGTGTGATCACTCTTATCATCAAACTTTGGGTTAAAAATTCTCCAAAATCATCCCAAGTTGTGATACATCCTCTTGGAAATGTCCTATACCAGTCAAGGGATTTTCCCCTAAGAGACATAAAAAGTAACCTAATTGCAATATTAACTTCAGTGACATTGTGAAAGCCATAGAAGTTAGAGATGCCCTTAATATGCTCACATCGGGTAATGAGATATTCACCATTGAAAGTGGGAATACTCTTGGTAGGATTAGGAGGTATATCTTCATATGCATTGATACATATAGTATTTTTAGTGTTAAAGGTAGGGAAGACATGTTTCCTAGCCATGTTGTCCTCAAGTTCCTCCTCACTCTCTTGATATTCTTGGCTTGTAAAGTCTTCTTGTTCTTCAAATGTCAAGATAAGCTAAGTATGTTTAAATTCAAAGGGAAGTTCAAGTTGAGGGAGTGGGTTTATGGGGTTGATACCTCTACTAGTAGTTGACCTAGTAAGGATCATGAAGTATGAATAAAGGAATGATAAAAATTGGACTACAACTAGATTTTACCTTCAATGGAGTCATCTAATGCTAAGTATAACACCATATGTAGTTATGATGTTTTCAAGACCAAAATTTACATTGATAAGATCTACTCAAGACAATGGTCCCACTAGGCATGCCATAACTATTGTCATTCAATATTTCACCCTATATATGGTTTTCAAGCCTACTCTATATTGAGTGAAACATTAGATTACCTCTAGGCCTATGGATTGACTATAGTAGAATTAAACCTCTAGGTTTAAAGGCTAGATCCCTAGATTAGTCCTTTAAGCTTATCACCTACATTACATACTTACTTGGATGAAAAGTAATAGAAAGAAACATGAAATTAAAATATTCTAATGAGGTGATATACCATCATGATCTCCACTAGGCTTCCATACACTTTCACTAAGAAATATGACTCATAACACTAGTCTCAACATCCTAGTTTACTCTAATAGAAGTATTTCAAACATGGAGGTGATATGCATTACACTACTCAAGGTGAGTGAACAAAAAGTCAGATTATAGATACTAATGCTAATATTTACACTTAAAGATAGACAAATGTACTTGAATACACTTCATGCGACCTATTAGAGTGAAAATTACTTACATCAAACATGGAAGAGCAAAGAGAAGGCAAGGATAAATATTTATCACTTGACATTCCAATATACACCACTTCACATACTTAGAAAATAAGCTTATGAACTCAAAAAGATATTGAAAATATTTATTTCAAAGGAAAATACAATAGTCAAACTACTAGGGCTTCACCATACCAGGAATGGATTCCTTTATAAAAGTTAAAATGACTTGCATTTATAGAACATCTAAGAAGAAAGAGAAGAAGAGAAGTGGAAAGGTCAGAAGGACAAGTGTCAAGCTATGAGAAATAGTTACATTGCAAGAGAATGAAGTAGAAAAGAGGTTAGGAATCTATCATGGACAAGTGTCCACTTGAAGTTCATTCTTCTTTAAGCTGGTGTAAAGACCTCAAATAATCTTCTTGAAACTACCTACATGTTGAAGCATCACTTTAATGATATAAACTAGATTAGGAATCCTTGAAACTTATACAATGTATTAGGGAGGTTGAAAATAAGATATGATAGTCATAAAATACTCCCCTAATTGATATCCTTTATTTTGACATTTGTTTCCACTACCTGTAATTAGTTACTAGCCCTCCTAGCTTTAATCTTCACATTTGTCATCAAAGTGACTAGCAGTTGATTAAGGAAATCCATGGAAGAGGTGTTAGGACACCTTTTTAGAACCACATTTCCTTCCGCTCCATCAAGTAGACCTCAAAATGATCCATTATCAAACTTATCAGCTTCTCACTAGGCAGTCACTTCTCATCTTCACTATTTATCCAAGACTACTTATATTGAACTATGTAGTAGAGGTATTTATATTCTTATCTATGGTGAGAGATAAGTATAGGGAGTTAGAATAATTCCATAAAGACCCCATTTAATAGATCTCATCCACTAATTCTCCTTTGTACTTGTAAAAAACAACAAAACCTATAAGAAACACAAATTTTAGCATGCCCATACAAGTGACAGTATATAAAAGTTGGGTTTCTGGGATATTGAGAGAGATTTTAAGGCCAAAAAAATTCCAAGGCCAAATTACCTCTCTTGAATGCATCTCCATTCATCTTTTCTCCATCAGATCTTTGATAGGGTTTTAAGAGGTTTTGATTCTTAGTGATAGTTCATAAAGGCTATACATCCAAACTTATAAATAATTCCAAAAAACTGGAGTATAGGACCCTCCTCAACTACCCCTAGATCCTTGAGGCACCATAAAACGTGTCTGTATAGGTATGAGCATTTGAAAATGGTCTCTTGAGATTTCTCCTACATTCTAGGTACCCCTGAGATGGTTTTAGGTCTAATTAAACACTTTTTGTTGTTCTTATGAAAACTAATGGTTCTAAAATACTTTATAACTTCCCTTTAATCTTGTAAAATTTCTTGGAAGGGTATCATGGTCTTGAGAATTGAGTTGGGCACCTTGAGTGCTTAGATCTAGTTCGGGGCCTAATAGGCTTGACTATGTTTCTATGCCTATGACCACCTCTACATATTCATGATAAATTTAGGTGTTTAATAACATTTTTTATGTCCAAATAAACCTTTCAAACCATTCCATAATGTTTCAGAGTTCTCATCATATTTTCTTACCATCTATGTGCTCTGCCAACAATTTTATCTTGACTGGGAGTGGCCTATATCTGAGACAAAATAGAGGGCATCTCCCCTATTCACTTAGAAAAAATAAGACTATGGGAGGATATAATATGTCTTGAAGATAGTTTTTACCAAGTTTCAAGGTTAATTAACTCTTATAGAGTCCTCAAACTTCCAAATCCCTCAAGACTAGCTCATATAGTTGATGGCTATGTACATGATTTGTATTCAAAGTTGGGATTGACTATAGGTTTAGGTTTTAGCTCAAACTCTCTATTTCCTATATCTGAGAATCAAATGAATATGAGATATATCACTATGAGACTAAATTAAACATGTCTATTCATCTTTTATCTTTGTATTTTATCCAAGACCTTTCATTAGCACAAGCTAACCTGTGACTGTAGCAGACTATAGGCATTCATCTCAGGATAATGGGATTCCTATAGGTGTTCATTAAGGACTAAGTAATCTCTCTCTCTCTCTCTCTCTCTCTCTCTCTCTCTTTCTCAGTTCTATCCTAAATATCATTAGGTTATTTCCAAATTTAATGAATAACTAGACCTATAGACCATGCTTCTTGTCTCTCACCATCAACACTATGTGAGTCTTCAGTATGACTATAGGTGATAATTTAGGAGAACCAAGGGTTCATGTAGGTGATGAATTATATCAAAGCATTGTAACTCAATTCAATTAATTTATCTTGAGGTCACTAAGACCATTCCATACCTATATAATCTCATATTATTCCTAGAGACCATAGTCTCACTCACTATTATAGGTCACTACAAGTTGGGTTGCTTTTAGTCATTCCAACATAATGTTTATTGAGGGTTTCAAGTCAAAACTTGCCTAAGTTAGAAACCACTCAAACATAATCCTATCTTGATAAAAAAATCACCTTATCATGTTCAAATTTAACCCATAGGCTTGGGATATAAGATGGAAACTACTAGGCTTGTCTAGACCTCAAGGTACTTCACCATGGAAAGACCAAGTGTGTGAGAAAAACTTGAATTGGATAAGTTAAGGTAAGCTGTCTCAAATGTAACTTTCCAAACTTGTAAACATGATCCTAAGTCTTCCTGCATATAATGGACTCACCATTAACACAATGATGCTTCCTAAATTCTCATATGTCAATAAAGGTTTTAAATGAGTTAAAATACCTTCATTTTAACACTTCTCTACCTCTTTTGGATTGAACTTAGGTTACTATTGGAGGCTCCTATAGGTGAAAACATTATATAACTTTATGCTAAGAATTTATTTTCACAACCAATCTTAAACCTTTTAGATAGCTCAATATTATTGTTTACACTTTAAGAGTCCCTTCACAACCTTGAAACCTCCTTGCTCCATCAACATGACTGATCAAGGCTTCTTTCCACTTGATTATAGGTGATAGTCACAAAGAGATATGATTATGTGTAATTATGATTGTGTTTACTCCATCAATGCCAGTTGAGGGATTTCAATCCAAAAAACAATTGATAATCATGATTATGAGAGGTTTGAGACAACATATCTCTTTTGTTCTAAAGACTAGAACAATAAAATAAACTTTGCAATTTTGAAAATAATGTCTGTAGACTTCAATGGAATATTCTATGAACAAAATGAGATAGTCTTGCTCATTCCTTAAAATCCACATGTGCAAATAATAATAAGAACCATATGATAAGGATGGTCACACTTTAAAAGATCATGTTATTTCTAACTATTTTTCACTTGTTCACATTCAAAAGGAATAAGAAACTAAAATTAAATGGTCAGGGGTTAGATGATACCCAGATGAAGTTTGCACACTATATCCAGATGATTGAAGGAGCTCCTCTTTGGCAATGGAGGATGAAACCTATAAATAAGAAAGACTTAAACCAAGAAAATGTTAGATAGATATATAGTGGACTGCCAAGCTAAGCTTGGTCCTAGAAGTGCAAAAACTTCTTGGAGGGATGACAGTCTACTAGTTGATAAAAAGAGTGTTACTAAAAAGAGAAATGGTAAAAGACTAAACAAAAAAATAGAGATAATGTGTACTTGTATTCTACAATATATCTTCCACAATCACCAGCATCGATAGTTCTATCAGCATCAGTTGGTCAAGGATGTTGATGTCAATTATGCTACCGACGTCAGTAGAGGCAATGGGCCTAGATGTCGATGTCAGTGGTGGTAATGAGCCTTGGAAAAGTTTCAAGTCTATTTGTGGTCAACAGAATGGTTTGGGATGTCTGTGGGAGTTTAATGGTTTGTGCAAGATTTGCAGGGCAGAGAATATGGTTTGAAAAGGGGGCAGGCAGAGGACAGGGGTGGAAGGAAAATAAGGATGAGGGAAAGGCTTTTTAGCCTTTTCAGGAAGAAGGTTAGGTTGTCTCAATAGTACTCAAAAATAGCCAATGGACTAATTACCAAATACATTTAAAAGAATACTAAAATATAAACCAGAAGAATACTTAGCTCTTGGTGGAGAACCAGAAGCATAGAAGACTTGTTTTTATTATGGTTGATGTGGGAGACTTCCTGCAACCTTCAATCCAGTGTGGAGTGACTGATGCAGAGTTTCTTAGCCTAGAGAGTGTTGTTGGGATGATAATGCTTGCAAAGAGTCAAGGAGCAAGAGAATTTAGAACTTAGAGCAAGAGAATTTGCATTTATGGGGGGTGCAACAGAGGTTGGATTTTAGTTTTAAATAAATTGACGTCGGTGATACCACCGACGTCGACTGACTATTGACCAACGTTAGCAGCTAAAGAATGGGAAAAAGGATATTTTTAGCCTTCTACCTGTTCTTCCAACTACCAAGTTTAATTATCATTGAAAAATGATCTAAAGGTAGATTAAATAGGTGCGAGAGGTTAGTGGGAGAGTTGAAATGGGGTTTAGGTAATTATGATTAGCCATAGGGTGATGGAGGTATCCAAGGTGTGGTATCTGAGGTGGGGTGTTTAGGGGGAATTATTAATTTAAAATAAGTATTTTAAATTAATAAAACATAGGTTAGGCATGTTGAGGTTAGAAAGGGGTTTGACACTATTTTGGTGTCTCTACATTTGCCCCTTTTTGTCTTATTGGTTGTTCTCGATGAATTGCAAGACAAAAATAGGAGTAGGTTGCCCTAGGTATGGGATGAGGTCATTTTTGTCCTGTTAGTTATTCTGATGAACTGCAAGATAAAAATAGGGAGAAGTTGCCCCAGATGTAGGATAAGGTCATTTTCATCTTATTGGTTGTTCTGATAAACTGCAAGACAAAAATAGGAGTTGGTTGCCCTAGATATGGGATGAGGTATTCCCCCTCAAAGTGGGAGTCGAGGGAAGGTAACCTGATATCGGGTGATGATTTAATAGAGAGTGGATGGATATGGTGAAGTTTGAGTGTGAATGCTATAAAGGGTGGAATTGCACGTATACCACTTCACGTGATAGGTCAAATTATCATAGTCAAAGGTTGAGGAGTGCTAAAATTGAAATAACTAGTCCCCAGCATTTAGTTGTAGCTGATTGGGTTAAATGATCCAAGTTATAGCTCAATAGTCATCATGTTCTAAGTAGCTCAAGCTCAGGAAGTGCTCTTGGAAAACACGAAAAAGTCACAAGTAGTGGGGATCAATTGGAGCACGATCTGATACTTGTATGGGTCGTGAACAATTTGCTAACTAGTCATGAGGTAGCATATGTAATCAAAAAAACCAAGGCAGAGTTGTCTCGAAAGTAGTCATGGTTGGAGGAGATAGGCATGATCTCTAAGGTCATTGGTCGAGTCAGACTGAGATAAAAGTGAACTCAAGTGTTCCCCAAGAGGGGGCTAAGATGACTTCTACTGTGAGGGTTGGTTGTTTTGGGCATGATGTTGGTCATTGTAAAAGAAGATTGATGTTTCAAGGCTGCTGACGTCAGTTATAAAATTGATTTCAGTGGCCAAAAGAGGCTGATGTCGGTAGAAATCGGCCGATGTCGGTGGCCTAGGGCACGTTCCTGCCAACATCGGTGGCCTACCAAACTTGACAAAACTAGATTAGTGGCCCACCAAAAGTCATTTGTGATTTGTGACAAAGTGTAAAAAGTGAGCTCTGAGAAATTGAGTGAAAGTGACCTCTAGGTGACTGGTGCAGCAGTGTGAGGTGCTAGATTGTGATTGGTGGAGAGGGTGAGTGAAGTTGAGTGTGATTTGAGGTTACAGAAGTAGTTATGGGCCATCAGGGAGGTTGGTGAAAAATTGAGGCATAAGAGATGGTAGAGGGCAGAGGAGGTCCCATGGAAGGACCACCACTGGTGGCACCTATCATACCACCATGGCGGTGGTGACGAGATGAGGTAGGAGGTGTATTTTGAATTTTTTGGATTATTTTTGAATTTGATTTGTTGTTTGAGTTTTTAGTGTTTTTAGCTGGAAATTGAGGGAGAAGGGTAGTTAGGAGGGTGGGTAGGCTAAATAGGTCACTTTTAGGTAGGTTTAGGAGGGTTTGGGTAGGCTAAAGGGTTAAAATGGGGAAGCCCTAATTTTTAGGACTCACCCCATTTGGCCCTAGGGTCGAACTAGTCACTGATGCTAGCAGGTTTGCTGATGTTGACTGACCAATGACCGACATCAGTCACTTACCTATCGATGTCAATTATACAAGCACTAACATCAATTAGATAAGTGTCATCGTCAGCAAGCTAATCGATGTTGATGGCTATTAGGTCTGAAAAGGTTTAAAAATTGATAAGTTGAAGGGCCAAAGTCATGCTAAGAGCTTCTCAAGTGTTGGGATAGGCATATAGGTGTAGGTAGATGGTCAATTAGGTAGATGAATGAGTGAATGGCTAAGCTAACCTCAGGAGACCCTATGTCAATTGAGTGCTACCTACATAGCCCCATTTATTAGGGGCCTTAGGCTGATGTAGTTCTCCTAAAAAGGGAAGAGTGGTCACAGAGGTTGGTAGGCAAATTGTTAACATAGGTGTTGTGTGCTTTGGTTAGATGCAATCAAGATAGACGTTGATGCTGTGAGATCAGCTCTTGATATTGTTGAGGTGGATGCATTGGGATATCACTAGAGAGGACTGGACCTACATGACTATAGTGGGACTAGGTAGGCTGCAACACTACTATCGAGTGGCAAGAGATGTCAGTCTTATGGTGGCATTGATCAAATGGTGGGATCACACCACCAAGACCTTCCACTTGCTAATAGGAGAGCTAGCAGTGATAGTAGAGGATGTGTACTAGATTTTGTGGTTACTGGTACATGGAGTAGAGTTATATGCATGCTCAAGAGAGGTGCATGATATTCAGATGATGATGTTGTTTGGTGAGCACACTACTGAGGTGACTTACCACTCAGCCAGTTTTGCATATAAGCCTTTATATGCTGTAGATGATGATGCACATTATTTAGCCATCCTGATGATGATCAACATCATGGTCTACGTGCTTTTAGATGTAGAGGGAGGTAGATCCCTGAATGCCATGACTAGAGTTTTGGTGGACATGCTCAAGACATAGACAATGTTTACTTGGGTGCCCACATTTTTGGCACAACTATACAGAGAGTTATGGGGGATCAGCTGGCAGAGGTGATATAGTTTGTGTGTGGGCCACCTCCTACATTGTTGGGCTTATGAGCACATCATGGTTACCCAACCTCTCGGTCTTCCAGTTGTGATTTAGGCTGGCTTTAGAGTTGGATTCAGGTGATGGTGTGAGGTTATGGCATAAACTCAGGTGGATAGAGTAGTCAGGGACATCAACTATTACAGAGGGGTACTAGAGGCCCTAATCCCTATAGACATCATTTAGAGACCATACCTAGTGTACCTGACCTTCAGAGACTAGACAAAGCAACTAGTTGAGGTGTAGAGTTTTAGATGGGTCAGGGGTAGACAAGTTGGTGAGCTTGAGAGGGTACCAGTGGAGAGAGTGCAGTGCCACTATGGGCTACTACAGAATGTGCCACCTGCCTTTCCACAGTACAGATGTGATGACATTAAAGAACCACTCCCACTACTAGAGGAGATAGAGGGGCCTAATTTTGAGGAGTTATCGACAGGTCCTAGGATAGTAGATCTAGAATGTATAGAGGCATACTCGACATGGTGGGTAGGAAAGTATCTAGGGATTTAGAGAGGACCAGAACCTGATCTACAGGTAGTGAGCAAAGAAAGGGATGTGGCAAGATAGGAGAGGGATGCTGCCATCTAAGAGAGGGATGTAGCACGAGGGTAGGTGACCATTTTGTAGGGTTAGGTCACAACATTATAGAGGTAGATGATAGTTTTGATAGGCCAAGTAGCTACTTTGATAGGGTAGGTTACCATTTGTAGGGGCAGTTGGCCACAACCCAGGCTCAAGTTTTGGTAGGACAAGTTTTTGGAGGGTAGGGCCTTATTCAGCATCCACCACAGGAGCCAGCTCAAGAGCTAGCACAATCAACATCATTGTAGGGTGTGGTGGCAAGATTGATGGGCCCATCACAGACTGTACCTATGTCTAGGTACAAAATTGCTCTGGATGAGATTGCGTATTATGAGGGGGTCATCAGGGGGTTCCCTTAGATACAACAGTATTTAGAGATTAGAGCTGAGCAGAGCTAATAGAGATCTATGTCGTAAGTGACTACTTTGGGTTCTCGTAGATGGCATAGAACAGAGGGTGGAGATGACACAGCATCTTCATGGCCACCACCACCACCACAGCCATAGCCTTGAGGCCATATTTTTGTCATTATGTATATACTATCTTATGAGCCATTGATGCGAGATGTACATACTTTTTGAGAGAGAGACACACAGATTGTATTATTGTAAAACATTGATGTATAGATATATGATAAAATTTTGATTGGATTATTGATGTGTTATGGATGTGTCTTGTTATAGATGTTAGTATTTTTAGCATTTTTCATATGTTTTAATGATATATGCTTAATGTGATGATGTTTTATGATGTGAATGATTATGTTATGATGATGTTGGTGGTTATGTTACAACTTTTTCCATTATTATGTAATGATGTATGCTATAACATTGGTTTGTATTTTGGTTTGTTACTTTCCATGTGTATTGTTTTCCATAGAAACTAATGTGATTGGTCTATGATAATGTTAATAGTTGTGGAAATATGTGATTGGTTGTTATGTAATTGGCATGTGATGAAGTCAGGTAAGAAGTGAAAGGCGTTCTACTATTTCATTGATAAGGACCATAATGATAACATAGGTAGGGGGTTTTGGAAACAAAAGCCATGTTTATTCATTACATCATTGACCATTGGTTGTGTTAGAGAAGTAATCGAATCACTTTGACATTAAATGAGCTTGAAATCCCTTGAGTATGGGTAATAAGTGATGTGATATGTTAGGATAGGGTAACCCTTTTTAATAGGGATAACTTTGCCCCTTTTTATAGGAGACCCTAAGAATGACTATAGGTCAAGTCCATGACTTTTTTTTTGGTAGACTGATCAATGCGGGAAGTCTACATGGGGATGTTGTTTCATTTTGTGGTCATATGTGAAGCTGATCGATGCGAGAAGCTTCTAAGAGAGTGCTATTTGTAGCAAGATTTTTAGGCATAGCCATCCTTCGAGGGATTGGTCTATATTTTTGCTTTATATGTTTTTGAGGGATTTGAATAGCTATCTTTCAAGGGAGCAATCTATTAGCTACAACAATGATGATGTAGTTGTCCTTCGAGGGAGCAGTCTGCATTTAGAGTTTATGACCTTTAGATATTTTGTTTGACATCCCAATTTATTTTTGACAAAATTTTTAGTCATGGACAAGACTATAAAAGTTTAAGGGCTCCCTTTTATTAGGACAAAGCATTCATACTAAAAAAAAGGGTTACATATTGTTTGTTTAGGGAAATAGGGTTAAAAGGAATGAGGATTAAAATGACAGGGATTGCTCAAGGGATGAGCTCAAGTTAAATATCAAGTGAATGAGTACTTGATTAACAGTAGAATGGTCATAGATGCAAGGCATTAAGGGTCTCAATTTCTGGCTGGCCTTCAAGAGATGATAGACGATAAGTCTCTAATCCATACTTGTGCGTTATGATATAAGATCCAAGCCAATTAGGAGCAAACTTGCCTCGTGTACTTCTTTCTATGTTGGTCACATGTTGGTTAATGCTTGATTGGTTGATGTTTGGTCGATGCTTGGTTGGTTGATGTTTGGTCAATGCTTGGTTGAGGTCAATGTTTGGTCGATGCTTGGTTGAGGTTGATGTTTGGTCGATGCTTGGTTGAGGTTGATGTTTGGTCGATGCTTGGTTGAGGTCGTGATAGTCATTATAAAGTTAAATTCCCACAGTTGCTTATGATAGGGACAATGTTTAACACCCATTATAGATGATCAATGGGTTGGATAAATGAGATGAAGAGAATGAGAGGGAGAGACCTAGATACCCCACCTAGTTGAGAGGTTAGGGGTTCTAAGCGAATGACATTTATGCAAAGAAAAAATTAGGAGGGATGGAAACCACCGACTTCATAGGTAAAAATGGGGGAATAGTCAAGTTTGGAGGTGATTGGTCTATGATAGGTTTGGGGTAAGGGTTTTTAGAAGCTTCAGTAGGTTCTTTAAAACCCAGGCCATGTCACTTCTTGGCATTCTTTATGGCCTCATCATTTGGTGGTTCGACAGGCTAGTGGGAGCCTTGTTCATAGCACCCAAAACCAAAGCCCTTCCATGCACACTTATAAAGATAGGTATGAGCAAAGTTTGGATTGCCAAGAAAATAGAAGTCAGATGTGAATAGTTAGGGTGATGAAAGAGGATTCCCACCATTGGGAGCTTGATGTAGCCCTCCATAGATGAGATTCATTTGAAGATTGAGAGGAACATAAAGAATGACCATTCCAATATGATGGTCATAGCTAGGACTGTGATGAATTTGTCTATACTCTTGAGGAGTCTAGAACATGTCTACGGTGAGTAAACGATACTCCCTAAGTGAAAGACAATATAAGATATCTTCCATAGGGTCTTTTGTTGTTACTTGAGGAGGTGGTGTTGGTGTGATCACCGTTTGTGTACTTGTTGAAGCTTCTGCAGGTGGAGGCAGTGTTTGGGTCGATGTCTTGAAAGGAATGAGAACATCATTGGGTTGATAAGTTGTGTTGCATGTCTTGAAAGGGGAGGGGTCTGTAGGAATGACATGGACTTGATCATCATGTTCAAATTTGACACAATGGTGTAATGTAGAAGGGACACAGGCCATGGCACAGGTCCAAGGTCATCCTAATAACATGTATTGGAACTCTCCCTCAATGATGTAGAAGAGCTCTGGGACTATTCGTGGGCCAACATGAATATGTAAGATGATAGTGCCAATGGTAGTGGTGGTGGTGTCATTAAAAGATTGAAGAATAACGTCAATTTTCGATACACAATTCTTTGGGAGAGCTAATTGGTCATAGGCATGGGTGGAAATGATATTGATGCTAGTGCCCCCATCAATCATAACTCACTTAATGCAAGTTTGATTAATGTAGGCTATGATGAAAAGGGCAGCATCCTGATCTTTTAAGTTAGAGGTAAGAATTTTAGAATTGCTAAAGGTAATAGAGGTGACGGGGGATAATGATTAGACTAAGGTAGCTAATGGTTGGGGGTCCTCAGGTTAGACCTGCACTGCCTATAAGGCTTTGATTAAAGCTTGATGATGTTGTGGAGAGCTTTGAATGAGGTCATATAAAGTCATTTTCACAGAAGTTTGGTGAAGCTGTTTCACCATAAAATCATGGATTGCCTCCAAAGAAGTGGGTTGGGATGTACTCAGGATAGAAATTTTGGGTTTGGGTGGTTGAGTAGGTTTGAAAAATGGGTAGGTCCAAGGAATAACAACTTTCTCTTTTGCTTTATCCTTTTGTGACCTAGTGGCCACATTGATGGTGTTAATCTCGAATAGAGGGGGTGAAGGAGGTAAAGGGACCATAGTTTGTTGATGGGATTCTGATGAGGATGAGGAATTTTGAGAGATATGGGAAGGTGTCAGAGGTTCATCAATAGTATCCTCAAGAAGAAGGGTGTCTTTTTCCATGTATTAGCGAATGACAACCTTAAGGGCACAATAATTCTTAGTGTCATGTCTAGATGTGTGATGATATAGGCAAATTTTAGTGTCATCAAACCAAGACGATTTTGAACTGAGAGGTTGAAGTGGTTTAATAGGTGGAAGAGTTATACTAGAAGTTTGCAAAAGTTGACATAGTATCAAAGTATATGAACCCATAAAGGTGTCTGTGCTGGTTGACGCATTAGGTGTTGATGACTTTTGTTTGGGAGTTGTTGAAGGAGATTTTTGTACCACCTTTTGGGTTGGTGGTGTGGCCACTCATGTAGATGACACTTTTTTTGTGAGGGGTGCCGAATTGTTTAGAGGAGATATGTTTTTGGTGGGTAAATGGAGTAATAGAGGCAACTTGTTTTTGTTAGGTGTTGGGGTAGGGAGCACTCCTATTAAGGTAGAAGGATGTGGGCCCAAAATGGAGGGTAATGATGATGGTGGAGGAAGAGTTCACCGACATGTTTCAATAGCCTTCTTTAGTTTGATTTGAGGACAACTATTATGGGGGCCAAGATTCAAGTCTATCTTCACTTGTGGGTGAGTGAGGTTAGGTATAGGTTGAACTCTGAGGGATTTAATCGGTTTTGATATGGTGGATGTTTGTGAGGGTTTAGGTTTGGATGTGAATGGTTGAGCTTTTGAAGGTTTGGAAGTAGAAGCCTGGTCCTTGTTGGAGACTTTTGGAGAATTTGTTATAGGAGGGTCGACAACACAAGATGAGATGGGACGTGTAAGGTGAGGAGCTTTGAGTCACTCCCATAATGCCTCATGCTCTAAGTTCCTTGAATGGAGAAACCCTAGTTTCTCCACCAATCGAGAGAATAGTTTGGAAGATGTTGGATGAGGATTTGGTTTTTTAGAAGATGTGGGTGGTTGTGAGACTAAAAATGTGTTAGATGCAACGATCTCAGACCCAAGGTGTGAGAGAGTCATTACTAGATCATCTTCGATCAAAGTAGGTGAAGAGATAGGTTCTTCTCTTAGTGGAGAAGGAATTGTGGAATGTGACTCCTCAAGAGGATAGAGGGTAGGGATGATTGTGCCTTCTACTTGTGGTTGAGGAGCAGGAAAGGTAAGGTCCTCCATTGGTAGTAGGAAGGATGAAGGTGGGGCTAGTGGTGCTGGTATGGTCAAAGCATCCTCCAATATAAGAGAGGTCGATGGAGAACTAATAAGAGAAGAAGGTTCATCCACCTGTGATGAAAAAATAGGAGAAGAAGGCTCTTCTACCTGTGATGGACAAATAAGAGAAGAGGACTCTTCTACCTATGATGGACAAATAGGAGAAGAGGACTCTTCTACCTGTGATGGAAAAATAAGTTGACTAACCTCTTCAGACTATGGAAGAGGTTGGTTAGGCATAAGAGGAGAGACTGTGTTGACTGTGCATATATTACGCTCTTGGGAGTCATCGGCCATGGTCTGCACATTATTTTGGCTAGCGGGATGGTTAGGGAAAGGTTGTCTAAAGATGTCTATGTTTTGGTTAGGTGGCACATTTGGGTTATCCAAGACAAGATCACCTTTATCTAACATGTCCTAAATGATATTCTTGAGGGTTTTACAATTGTCTGTGTCATAACCTTTGACACGGTGATAATTATAGAAGTCATTCTCCCTGTACCATGCAGGGATGGCACGTGAGGGATCAAATTGAGGTGGTGGTCAAATTTGGGGGAGATTGAGGACTCCCTATTTGACAAATTTATCCAACATGGATGTGTATGATTCTCCTATTGGAGTATATTGACACTGTATGTATCATTGTTAGAATTGTCATGTAATGCTTTGAGATGTGGAAGGTTCGGATTGGTTGGTTGTTGTTGAAGATGATGGTCTAATGACTATAGCATTTGCTGATCCCTTAGATTTGGAATTAGAGGAAGAAGATTTGGAGGAAGGGTCATTTGACTTTGCATTGGGGTTTTTACTACGCAATTTGATTTTATTTTCTTCGACATCACAAAGTTCAAGATTCCTAGCCATGGTGAAAGCTTCATCAAATGTGTGGAATGTTTGGACCTACAAAGTAGATGAGATGTGTTTGGCACACACTTATGAAAAGAGCTCAATGAGCTCGGGTTGAGGTAAAGAAAAGGAGATTTGGTTGATTAAGCCTCTCCAATGGGCAACAAAATCGGCTATTGATTCCTCATCAAATTGTCTGATAGAGTATAGGTCCGTGATGGAAACCTTTTTGGTGATGTTGATCAAAAAGTGGTCAGGGAAAAGTTGAGCTAGGTGGGTGAATGTAAAAAGAGAGTGAATAGTAATAGAGCTATACCAATCAAGGGCAGCACCAGAAAGCAACATGGGAAATGTGCATAGCAATAACACATCATCATGTGCTATAAGGTAACAAGCGTGTCTAAATGCTCATAGATGTTACTGTGGGTCTTCCTTACTCTAGAAGCGAGTAAACTTGGGAAGTTCCCACTAACTAGGATATGGTCAGATTGGGACTGAAGGATGAATAGGTTCATTATAGATTTGTTCATAAGAGAGAACATTTCTTGAACCCGAAACGGATGTCTCAAGATTAGACATCTTGTCCATCAACATATTTATTAGATCGGTTGATGGATTTGTAGGTGGGGCACCCCATACGTTGTAAGGTGCTTGGAAGGTGTTAGGAGGGGCGTATGACATAGTTGGTTGCGCTTGTATAGGCATAACATATTGGTAACTAGTTATAGGGACTGATGTTGAAGTTAAGGGTGGTTGTGTCATAAAGCTAGAAGGCAAAACTTGGATTGATGTCACCAGAGGTGGTTGGATGGTGGCAACACTAGCCAAAGGATGAGTAGCCACCCTTGTATTAATGGGTGCAAGAGTAGGTGGGATGGAGACAAGTAAGTTTTGGAATGGTGTAAAACTTTGTTGAATGGTTTGTGGTTGAGGGGGTACCAAAACCCCAATGGATGTAGGTCCAAAAATAGGAGAGGCCACACTTTGAAGATTGGTGATGGTCGGGTTATTAGTTGAGGCAACGGCCTGGTTGTCTATGGGTTGAATTATGGAGGCTATTAATACGATTACTGTCTCAACTAAGGAAGTTGGCATCCTATAAATTGGGTTGCTTGAAGAGTCTCGCATTTAACTTCTTGTGAGATAGTGTTGAAGGGCCTTGACATTGAGGTCAAGGAACCTTTCAAAGTCTTGGTCCCCTTTGAGAATAATAGGGGGTTGGGTGGGGTTAGTTGGATAGGAGTTCGTTCAATCTCTGAATTATACTCCATTTGGAGACTTGATATAGAAGGTGAAGGAAGGAGTGGTTATTGCCTTGCATGGCCAACAAGAGTTTTGGTTTGACTACGTGTCAAAACCATCCAAGGAAAAATAATGCATCCTTACTAGTTCAAAAAACTAGATAAAAATAGAAAAGTAGATGAAGGCAAGCAGACCCTAAACATTAAATTCCTAAGAATAGATTTTAGAGTCATGTTGGCTTATGCCTTAGAAGAGTGTGTTTGGGAAGTTGGGCTTTTAGAATGGGTCCTAAAAGAAGCAGTCTAAGGTTGGTTTCGGGTTAGTTTTGGTGATCAAGATTTGTATTAGGTTTTGTATGTGGCCTGGTGCTAGGAGCTTGCTCCCCTCACTTCACGAGCCCAGAGACAAGCTAGGTTGCTTAGCCAATATATACTTCCCCTAAAGTTTATACTCTACCAGAGAATAGAGTGGGTTCTCCCCTTGGTAGTGAAGTCCAAGTGGGATCAGCAGGAAGGGTAAGGTATCTGCTAGGTGATGAAATCCTAGTCGGACCTTGTCTTAGGTATGTTTAGATGTTTGATTGTGTTAGTGGTCTAGTTGTGTAACATAAGTGCACTATGATTTATTCATAATGTGCTTTTAATTACTAGATGAGCTAAAAATGCATTCAGGCAGGAATGAAATGCAATATATTTTTAACCCAAATTGAAATGTGTGTTTGGATGCAGACAAGTGGAAAAAAGGTTAAGAGTATGAATTTCACTACTCTAAGATGCAGGAAAGAAAAAAAGAAGGATTCTTTTTAACTTGCTAATGGTGTCTTTTAGAAAGAGATAGAAGAAAAGGATGCAAGAAGAGTTTTAATGCACCTATATGAAAAGTTTGCTTTTAGAAGAAAAAGTATGAATCCAAGGAAAACTCCAGATCCCACTGGGCGTGCCAAAATGTTTCTAGCTATTTTTTACTTGTTCACATTCAGAAGGAATAAGAAACTAAAGTTAAATGGTCAGGGGTTAGATGATACCCGAATGAAGTTTGCACACCGTATCCAGATGATTGAAGGAGCTCCCCTTTGGCTGTGGAGGATGACACCTGTAAATAAGAAAGACTTAAACCAATAAAATGTTAGATAGATATACAGTGGACTGCCAAGCCAAGCTTGGTCCTAGAAGTGCAAAGACTTCCTAGAGGTATGACAGTCCACTAGTTGATAAAAAGAGTGTTGCTAGAAAGAGAAATGGTAAAAGACTGAACAAAAGAAATAGAGATAATGCGTACCTATATTCTATAATCTATCTTCCATAGCCTCCAATGTTAGTAGTTCTGCCAGCGTTAGTTGGTCAAGGATGCCAACGTTGGTTATGCTGCCGATGTCAGTAGAGGCAATGGGCCTGGATGCCAATGTCAGTGGGGGCAATGAGCCTTAGATGAGTTTTAGGTCTATTTGTGGTCAACATAATGGTCTAGGATGTCTATGGGAGTTTAATGGTTTGTGAAAGATTTGTAGGGTAGAGAATATGGTATGAAAAGAGGGTAGGTAGAGGACAGGGGTGGAAGGAAAATAAGGATGAGGGGAAGGCTTTTCATCCTTTCTAAGAAGAAGGTTGGGTTGTCTCAACAGTACTTAGAAATAGCCAATGGACTGATTACTAAATGCATTTAAAAGAATACTGAAATATAAACTAGAAGAATACTTAGCTCTTGGTGGAGAACTAAAAGTGCAGAAGACCTGTTTTTGTTATGACTAATGTGGGAGACTTCATGCAACCTTCAATCTAGTGTGGAGTGACTGATGTAGAGTTTCTTAGCCTGGAGAGTGCTGTTGGGATGTTGATGCCTACAAAGAGTCGAGGAGCAAGAGAATTTGCACTCACGGGGGGTGCAACAGAGGTTGGATTTTAGTTTTAAAGAAACTAACATTGGCAATACTGCTAGCATCGGCCAACTGTTAACCGATGTCGGTGGCTAAAGAATGGGAAAAAGGCTATTTTTAGCCTTCTACCCATTCTTCCAACTGTCAGGTTTAATTATTGTTGGAAAATGGTCCAAAGGTAGATTAAATAGGTGCGAGAGGTTAGTGGGAGAGTTGAAATGGGGTTTAGGTAATTATGATTAGCCATAGGGTGATGGAGGCATCCAAGGTGCGGTATCCAAGGTGGGGTGTTTAGGGGGAATTATTAATTTAAAATAAGTATTTTAAATTAATAAAACATAGGTTAGGCATGTTGAGGTTATAAAGGGGCTAAGGGGGGTTTGACACTATTTTGGTGTCTACACATGTATAACACTTGTCTTGTTTAGATCAATGCAAACAAAGAAGGAAAATTAAGGTGTTGGGGATGTGTAGGTAGAAAAAAGTCACCAACCTTCTTAGAAATTGTTCATGAGGCACAAAATACCAAAATTGGAATTATTACCATGAATTTGTAGTATATAGAGACTACTATCACCCACCAAAATTACTTGCCTTGATTTTGCTTCTCTTGTCCATACTAAAAAAGACCATTTGACTTCTTTGACTTATCCAAAAGAACAATGAGAGAGAGAGGTCATTTTTTGGAAATTTGAGTCTATAAAAGTTATATAAGAATGGAGGCGAATTTTGGGTATCTCAAGAGACACTTTTTAAGTCTTTCCATGTGCCATAACTATTGTATAGGTTGTACAACTACCTAAAATCACATGAAACTGCGTGATCTTCTTGAATGGATGTTACACCTATAATTTGTCAATTTCACCATAGTTACTATGAAATATTCATACATTTGGGATGTTTATTATCTTATTGAAATAATTTTATTCTTATGTAAACCATACAAGTTCATTTAATGAATCGAAAGGGGGTGTAGAATGACATAGGACCAACGTAGAAAAAAATGACAAAGATGAAACATATATTTAACCTCATTAAAGACCATGGGACAAATTTTACACCATAGGAAACCTTATTAAAATTAATAAATACATAGGTTGTTGACCTAATTTAACTTATGGTCACATTAATCAATAGTGCCTATGGCTCTGTAGACAGTTATGTCAGCCTGGGACAGTGGAATCGATGTTAATGTTTGAGCTTGACTCTAGTGTCTTCTATAGAATATTAATTAAAATAGGATGCAACCACATATATTATTATTATTTTGGATTTTCCTTTAGTTTAGTTTATTTGAATTTCATTCATAGACTGACATTGCTGGTGAAATGGCAAAACCCTAGCTTTCCATCTTTAATGTGACTATGGGAGAAAATGGGTTAGTGGGTACATAGTGTCGAGCTAACCTAAAATGATCACACTATTAAAGGGTGTTTATTATATAGGCAATACTATAAAAGAGGGCCTAAAATTCATATAATTATCCCATATGTGCTAGATTATGTGTGAATCATGTAATGTGTGTAAAATAAGTACAATAATAACCTAGCTTGTAACCTAGTAAATATGACCTTATGACTACTCTTTTAGTATTTTAGAGCTATAACTAGGATATTATTTTAACTAATATCAGGATAGGGTATAATAAGAAATCTTTTGGTAACCTAAATGCTTCTTAAGTGTTCTTTTGGTCTAATTTCTAGGTGAGTAATTAATGAGGGTTAATATTATATTTATACCAACACTATCAAGAAATAATTCAAAAAAGTGCTTAGGCTGACCATTGTGATACATTTCATTTTCAAATTGGTTTTTTTTTCACTGGACACTTACATTAGGGCATAATAGTAACATCGATGCTACTATTTATCTTAGATTTTAGTGTCCAGGGAGGAGAGCATGAATAGGTTCAAAACTTATAGGGGTGTAAGATAAGTACATTTTAAGTATTCTAAGAAAGATAAGATGTCTGTGTCATCAATATAAGTCTGGTTAGACTAAGAGATAGGCAAAGGGACACAAAATAGAGTAGATGCAAGGCTTGTGGAAGTAAGGCATGTGTATAACTAAGAGGAATAACTAGGGTTTAAGTTTGCCAAGTGTACAAGATTGAATTGATACATTATCATAAAATATCATCTACAACATTGTTATGATGTCCATAATCCTATGCATGCTTCGAACAAAGTAAGTCTTAGCCATTTAAGTTTATCCTAGCATCTAGCAATATATAAAATGTTATAGTGATGTTTGGAATATTTTAAGGTATTTTATGTTATCATTTTATTTTTTTCATATTTTTAGGAACTATTTGTGCTCAACAAGTTACCTTATTTGATATTGTAAAATAATAAACAAGAACACAACATAGGTGAATGTTATGTTCCTTACCTCTCTAATATCTATGTTGTTAAATCATTAAATTAGGTATTGCATACCTATGTAGGAATGATGAAAATTTACAATTGTGTGATGTATCTTCATCTCAAAAGAACATTAAAATATGGACATGATTTTATCACACATTACAGATAATAAAACTTTATTTTACATGTCAATGTAGGAATGAAGAAATTTAAGAATTGCATGATGTATCTTTAGCTAAAAGAAACATTAAAATATGGATGTGATGATTTTGTCACACATTAAAGATAGTAAAATTTTGTTCTGTATATCTATGTAAAAAGTCTGAAATTTTAGAATTACATAATGTATTTTCAACTCAAAAGAATATTAAAATATGGATGTGATGATTTCTTCACACATTAAATATAGTAAAATTTTATTCTGAATAATCTTATCATACATTCTAGATAATATCAATCCTAATGTTAATACCATTTCCTTTTCCAATAGTATCATTTTTTTCATGTTGCTCTTAGTTTTATGCTTATGTTTCACTTCTATACAATTTAGAATGGTCTTTTGATAAATCATTTTCTTCTTGGTAATTTTTTTATTTGTGGATATTATTGTAATGATTTATGAATGTTATTACATAACTAATCAGGTGGGTGTTCTTGAAATTAAAATTGAAAATGCCAATTAGTAGTGTAGTGAGTAGTATTATTTTGTGTAGATCTTCAATCACACAATACTCATTTTTTTGATATTTTTCAAGATCAATAAATTAATTCAAGTTTCCTTTAGGTATAAGGTTGGGAGGGTGAGACAAGTTAAAACTATAGAGCATCATGTAAACATTACTAAGTCTAATAAGTTATTCATCATTACCATACCTACATATTATTTTCATTATAAAGGTTGGGAGGGTGAGACAAGTTAAAACTATAGAGCATCATGTAAACATTACTAAGTCTAATAAGTTATTTATCATTACCATACCAACATATTATTTTCATTATATTTTCATAATAACTTATTCTACTTTAATTAAGTTTATATCTGTTAAGGTGTTGTATAGCTTTACTTGTGTAGTAAACCTATTCTCATACTAATATTACTTTTATGTGAAATGTGATAATATTATCCTATAATACTTGTGGGACTTTGAACAATATTAATATGACATTGTTTTATTATCTTGATATATTTACCAACCATTGATGGCATAATTACCCTTGTACATCTACATAGAAAATATCACTGAGGGGGTTCCAATGTACCTTAGCCTAGATGTGGTCAATGTTGATATAATTGCATGAGTCAATAGCCTTGAAACTTATTTTTATTCTAATATTACTTTTACGTGGATTACTTATGCAGTCAGTAAGAATAAAATTCTGGTGGAATATATCACAGTCAAGAACCTTTATTAATGAACCATGTTTCAACTAATAATTTGAGTTACTATTGTGATCATAAAGACACATTAACATAGGGTTTACAACCAAGATTTTTCCCTTGGTCATTGCTACAATAAATTCCCATCTTATAATTAAACCAATATCCTTAAATATAACTACTAAAAATTCTTCACCATTCCCATATTTAAATAAACAATAGTTATAATGTCATTTAGACTAAAATTATTTAAACTACACGACACTATGCTTATCATAGACATGCAAATAGATTTCTTGGGACATATATCCTAAATTCATAAAATCTAACTGAATATGTAGAAGCATTTATTGTAAGTCACATTATAAGTTGTGCATTAGAAGATCTTAATTCAATTTTTCTATTAGTAATGTGCCCTATACTTATACAAACTACAACTATCTTCTAAAGTTGTTAAATTATATTACCTTACAAAATTTGCTATTAATAATGTGCCCTACAATTTTTCAAACTAAAACTATGTTCTAAAGTTGTTAAATTATATTAATTTAGAAAACATGTTATGTATTTTTTTGGTTGTTCTCTGAGATGCTAAATTGATATTATGTTAAATATGATTTGAGATTCAACAATGTAGACAATGTAATTCATTGTAAGGAACCAATTTGTATAGAAAATTCCTACTCTAAGATCTCCTATGAATGTGGTTCACACTTATGGAATTGGTTAATGGTGCACGAGATCCTATATAGGTTGAAAAGGAAGCAGGTAATGACAAATGAGAAATGGAACAAGGAAAAGATGTGCAAGTAATGGATATAACTATTATTTTTTTAATCAATGTGATGTTTAAATTCAACTGAGGTTACCAATTAATTTTAAATAACCCTTGTTGTTTGGCTTAACCATTATCATTTACATTAATGCCATCTTAATGGATGTTAACCAAACCATGAGCAATAAAAGTTCATCACTTTTGTCAACTTTGCAAATATGTTTGAAAAAAATGTGAATGTATTCACTGGTTAAGATGCTCCCTATGCCACCCCACTTCCTATCATTCCTTTAAATCCATTGAGGGAATCAAACCCTTTTTCATTTTTCTTATATCCTTTTTTTGTAGGGGATGAATTTTAACCAAAGCGTGGACTAATCTGGGACACAATCAAGTGCCCAAACCCCCATGTGAATTATTAGCCAATTGAGTACTACCTGTATAGGCCTCATGATTCGTTAAGTAGAATACCCTTGCATATCAACCTCCACTGGCCTCATGATTTATTAACCAATTGAATACCTTTGTATACCAACCTTGTGATTTATTAACTAGATGAATACTACCTATATACTATATATTACTAGATATATACCAATTATTTCCAATAGTAGCGACCAACAACCTTGAGAATAACCAATAGTTATTAATAGCCTATACCAACCTCATGATTTATTAACTAGCTAAATACCACCTATATACTAGATATTATTAGATGTATACCAATTATTTCAAAAAATGGCTACTATCAGCCTTGAGAATAACAAGGGGATATTAATTATTTTTATCAATGGTTATAATCAGCCTTGAGAATAACCAATGGCCATTAATAGCCCTGAGAATATCATGTGTAGATCAATCTCATGATTTATTAACTAGCTAAATACCTTATTACTAGATATAATAACCATCATTGATCTCAAAAATGTCTTGAGAATAACCAACAATCATTAACATCTTTGAGAATATAACCAATGATCACGATTGACCTTATATATCTTTACTAAAATTTAACCTTGGATGTAAATTGAAACAACTAAATCACCCACATTCATTAACATTTTTACTTATAGTTTTAGAATAATATATTCACATAAATCCATGAATATCATGACTGGGAGTGGGCATTGAGAAGGGATTTCAAATTTGGATCCATGAGAGGCCATGCCTCAGATATCTTTGAGATCAAATGGAAAAAGTAAACGATAATAGGAGGGTGACAAAAAGGTAGAAAAGAAAAAGTGTAGGGAAAAAAATCAAAGATGTGGGCAATTACAAACTATGGGCCCTTGCAACTCTGACACTTATAGGCAACTATAAACTAAGAATACAAACAACATTATTTTGAAGGAAATACTCAGAGGAAATATGACTTTTGTTTTTCTTGTATCGGATGGAAGAAAAACAAGAAAAACAAAATGTAAATACTCCAAGGCAAAATTTTAAATAAATGAATTGGAAAATGTAAGGAAAATTTTAAATAAATTGAAAATTTTGACTTGGTTTGGTAATGGTTGGAATTTTTTCTAATACTTTGGAAAGTAGGTTGTTGTGAAGTTACACAAAGAATATTTTCTTGGAAAAATATGCAGACTATTTGCTGACTTTATCTTGGCATGTGCTTCATGACAACTTTGGAGTGTTTGAGCTGTTGCTTCTTCTGCTTTTAAGTTTTTGTCTCCTTCAATGTCTATTCCCTTTTTTATATTAGATCTCTTACTATAAATTTTGAATTAAAAAAATTCTATTTTTTTGAGTCTTCTCTTTTCAAATAAGACATTTTGATTATACCCTTTCAGGGTGTCATCTTAATTGCTTATAATATCATTATAAACTAGGCACTCTATAATATAGTGTCATTCCATCTCCTCCACTCCCTTTGTAGTTTGTGATAGTGTATAGAATTCTTAAAATAATGACATAATATTTATAAACTTATTTTATTTAGTTTGGAAACTCAGTGTTTTCAAATTAAGTATGATAGTACATCATATTAAATATTAATAAATTTTTGGCACCTAAGACACCATCCTTGCCTCATCCCTTATATTATGGTAGGGTTTGCTATCATTAAGAATTAATTCTTGGTGGATTTTTTTAAGTCAAAAATCTTCATCAGTAGAACCAACAATGTTGCACTTTAACAAATATTTAAAAGGAAATCCATTCTACTAACTTTGAAAATGTTATTTTTTATTTGTTTAAGGATATGCTACTAATTTCTTCCATAAAATAGTTTTTAGACCATGAATTTTAACTTTTTTCTCATGCTAGTATTCATCAATTCATTAGAGAGATGTATGTATTGGTTACACCATTCTATGATGGTGTAGCTTTACTAGGAACTATACATCTCCATGTAGGTTGGCATTTTTGTTAAAAAAATTTAGGAGTATGGACTTTTCAACCTTAAATATAGACATCTACATTGATTTTTGATTAGGTTTGAAGGGTGTAGCCATGATGCAATCTACATATACATGATAGAGTTCAAACCTTGGTGTTTCATTTTTCAAAATGCTAAAAGATTAACATTCAATTTATTGTAACATTTTATGATCCTTTCATCTGGTAAATTAATTTTGCCTAAAAATGCATTAGAGATTCTAAATTTATGTATTTGTTATGAATGAGGGGCTTATTTGAGAATGGTGGCATTGTTATTTGGTGGTTTATGTATTAGATTGCAGCTAGATAAAACTTGTGTCAAAGAGCATATGGTGCTTATTTGATTGGTTTCATGCTTCCTAATTGGTATATTCTTATGCTATCATGTTTTCTTTTGAATATTCATCATTTATTTTGTAGAGCTTTAGCTTAAGATAAAACACCTTGCTATTTATATATAAACACATTTCTTTCCCTTGGACATCATATCTCCTAAAGTATAGGCATGTTTTTTTTAAAAAAAACTAAGGGTAACTAGTTCTTTTTTGATATAGGAGAACCTTTTAGATCTGTGGGAAGTAATGCTTTATCTGAGAAGTCAACAATCAATGGTATGTAAAACTCAAACATAGGACCTACTGCGTAAAGCCCACCATCTTTACCATTTGACCATCATCATAGAAGTAAAGTGTAGGTATGTTACTGATGGATAATATTATCTTTTGTAATGGATTGATTTTAGCTGTTATATATTAATTTTGTCATGTCATTGTGTTTGGTATCATTACTTGTTTTGTAACTTGCCTATAGAGTAATTAATGCACTCACACCTATTTAGCTATTTTTTTGCAAGAGTTTGAGGCCTTTTAGATTCTTAACCATATTATATGTCAATATATTTATGTGTAAAATTTGTTATCCAATGAACACTATATTTGCATGCACTTCATGGCAACTTTGCTTGTTATGATTTTAAGTTTTTGTCTCCTTGTGATGACATAGAGTTAGAAAATTAAATCAACATTGTTGATCTTAGTCTTAACATGGCAGATGTGTTCTATGTCTCATGGATGGTAAGTTGAATGCTTTTATCTTCAATGCATATAGAATATAACAATAAGGAGTATATGGAGGACTCATGTTATATAGATTTCATGTTTGTGTTCTTATATCTAAACTTTATTTATTGATTATTCTTGATTTTATATCTAAACTTTATTTATTCACTATTATTGATCTACATAGAGGGTTAGTTGTCTTATTAGGGTTTGAAAGAGATCAAAATTTTTAGAGATTTATGTGAAATTTCAGAAAGATAAGTGAGGTTTTTTGAGTCTTAAATTGATGAATAAAATTATCAAATCATTTTTTTACTTGTTATAAATGTGTCATTATAATTTTGGTTACCAATAATATTGATTATATAGTTTTGTTGAGGTGCGCAAGTTGTTAATCATATGTAAGTATAAGGCCCAGGCAATTTAAAAATAGACAATGGGTCATTATTGATTCTTAATAGGATGAGAATAACATGTGATGTAGACCATGTACTATGAATGAACTTAATTTAGTATATTTACAAGATATTTCAAAGCTAAACATTTATTTTTATGAGTCATTTATGTATTATTTTTTACCACTAAACAATGCAAATTAATAATATGCCATATATGTGGGAATAATTTTGAAAACTCATCGAGGATTATTAAATCAATCAAGAATTTAATTCTTTCTAGTTGGATATTTTATTATGAATTATTAATTTTAATATCAAATTATTATTATTATTATTATTATTATTATTATTATTTTGATAATTTAGGATGTCAAACGTAATCACCATCATCTAATGGAACTTGTGCCTAGTGTTAGGGTGGCCCCACTGATTCCTTGGGGAGGTGCAATTGGTCCACACAAACCAACTTTCCAAGATAATCCAAGTAGTTTGAATCGACCTTGGGACTTATATGGAACAAACCCCAAACCCTTCACCAACTGAGCTAACCATGCATGCATGCATTATTATTATTATTATTATTATTATTATTATTATTATTATTATTATTATTATTATTATTATTATTATTATTATTATTATTATTATTATTATTATTATTATGATGTAGCATTAAAAGTGGTTAAATTGTTTTTTATATTGTAGTCATAATTAATTTGAATATCATTATAAGTTAAATATTTTATGATGTAGTGTCATTTTATGTCCATTATTTTCATGGTATAAAATGTATATATTCTCTTTTTTCATTTTTCTATATGTATTGTTACTTTGTCTATTTGACATCAAAGATATGGTGAACTAGTTATTATCTCAATGATCAATATTTTTACCTTATAAACATTTTTGTCATGAACATATGAAGGATTAAATAATTTGACTCCACATAAATTGTTTTGTCTACATAGTTACCTTGAATATTTTTCTTGTACATCTTTTTATTTTTTCATTTGTGTTTGCACACTTTTATTTATTAATGCTCTATTTACTGATTCATTGAATATTTTGTTTCATATTTTTGATCTTCCACTTATTTAACTCTTCATCTACTACCATTCTAGGCCAACAATGATTCTCCATGTTTTTTTATCTTTTTAAAATATATTAAAATCCAAATCACCATTGTTGCTTCCAATGGGAAATTACTTATTTTAGAGAATAAGATCTCATACAAAATCCTTGTTTTAATTTTGAGGTCACTTTTTATCAGGTGTTTTGGTATAATTTTGAGGCCACTTTCTTGTTTTTTACTAGGTAACAACTTTTGATAAAATGTGGAACATTTTGAGATACAATTGGGAGCCCAGATCCCCATGTGATTTTTTAACAAACTAAATACCACTTATATACTAGATATTATCAGATGTATACCAATCATTCTAACTATTTATAAAAATGACCACCACCTATTTTGAGAATAACCAATAACTATTAATGACCTCAAGAATACAACCAACGACCACAACTGACCTCATATAATTTCATGATATTTAAACATGGATAAGAACTAAAATAACCAAACCATTTAACTAACTCACCTACATCTTATTAACATTTTAAAATCATTTATTATTAAATATTTTTAAATAATTTTGAAACCTATTTTTTCAAAAATATTATTTCTAACACATGGCGCTCTTCTAAATTCATGCTTCCTTTATGCTTTATCATTTTGCTTCCTGCCTCTCTCACCTATTTTCTCTAAAACACTAGTGTTTACTTTTTGTGTTGCAAAAATATTATGTAAATGTTTTGTTATATATTTAAATATGTTTTAGATTAAGGTAAAAATAGGTTTTGAAGGGACCCCAAAACCCTGTACAAAAAATAAAAAAATGATAAGCAATACAAACCGCCAAAAAGGCAAACACACTGAAAAACAGTTACAAACCCAGGTTTTACAAGGGCCTGGAACCTTGAGGATAAACCAGTTAAAGCACCCCAGGTTTTACAAGGACCTGGAACCTGAACAAAACTAGGAATATAACCTAAAACCAGCACCCCCCTAAACACACAGTCAAGGGACATGCTCACGAATGGCCGTCTTCAAAGCATCCATAGCAAGGCCCGCCTACCTACCTTAGCACCAAAACGACGAAGGTAGAAATGCCATACCCATCAAATTAATGAGCAGGGCTCCCCACGGCTTAGGGTTTCTCTATCAATCCCCAAAAAGGGTGCTGTGGCTCAAACACAAACCACTGAGGGAACAGAGTTACCCCCAAATGAACACGTAGTTAGAAGAACATGCAATTCTGTTATATATTTAAATATGTTGTTCATTTATATTTAATGAGTTTTTCATGTTTGAATAAATGCAAAAAAATTAATTACGTATATAAGACCAATTTATCTATGGGATCAAAATTACTAACAAGTGTTTTTCATGTTTAAAATGCATATTCTCCTTTTGATGTTGAATTTTTTACTATAAATTTTGATAATTTTTTTTTTTAAATAATTTTTTGTCTTCCCTCTTCAAATAAGGTAGTCATATTGTCCACTCATGGTAATTGATTCAAATGTCACTATAAGTTGGGCACTCTATACTATAGTGTCATTTTGTTTCCACCACCCTTATGATACAAAATATGAGTACTATTTTCCCTTCTGTTATTTTATTTTTATTTTTCCCTTCCTCTTAATTTATACTCCTTTATAGGATTTTTCTTCATGGTATGCAAATTTATTTTGATAAGTTTGGAACCTCAGTGTTTTTTAATTATGTACACCAATACTGTACGCCATATTAAATGTTATAATTTTTTTGGTAGTTAGACATAATAGGCATCATAACATGACATGGTGTTGGCTAAATTTCCTTGTTTAGATTTTCAAAAGCAAACTATTATCAAAATTTAGGCTTTAAATTACATAACTAGTTTGATGGGGCATTATTAGATTTTGAGAAGGGTTAATAGTGATGTATAAAATTTTATGCCAACTTTTGTAATTGAATGTTTAGCATTTAACTACTTAGTAGATCATTATTTATTCAAGTCCATTTTTCCAACTTTGGAAATGTCCTTTTCTAGTTGTTTAAGGAAATACTGCTAATTTCTTCTAGTAACTAGTTTTTAGACCATATATTTTAACTTCTATCTCATACTAGTCTTCATCAATTCATTAGAGAGATGTATGTATTTTTTATGCCATTTTATGATGTTGTATCATTATTAAGAACTATACATCATCATGTAGGTTGACATTTTTGTTAAAAAAATGTTAAGGGTATGAACTTTTCATCTCAAATATGAATATCTAGATTTATTTTTGATTGGCTTTACAAGGTGTAACAATGATTTAGTCTACATGTACATGATATCATTTAAACCCTCACATTTTTTTTTTCAAAAACCTAAAAATTAACATACAAGTTATTGTAGCATTTTATGATCCTTTCCTCTAGGAAATTAATTTATGCCTAAAAATGCATCAAAGATTCTAAATTTATGTTTTTTTATGAATGAGGGGCTACTTTTTGATGGTGGCTTGTGTAATCGATTGTAGCTAGACAAAACTTGTGTCAGAGTATATGGTGCCTATTCAATTGGTTTCATGCTTCCTGATTCTTATATTCCTTGGTCACTGATGTGCTATCATGTTTTATTTGAATATTCCTTGTTTGTTTTAGAGAGTTTTAACTTGAAGATCAAACACCCTATTGTTTTTATCTAAACATGTTTTTTTCTCTTGGTCACCACAACTCCTAAATGTTATTGATGGTCTAGATTATCTTTTGTAAAGGATCAAATTTAGTTGCTATATATTAATATTTTCAGGTCATCATGCTTGGTATTATTACTTGTCTTGTAACTTTTCTAAAGAGTAACTAATTCACTCATATCTATCTATCTAGTAAAATTAGTAAGACTCATGCAAGCATTTGAGCCCTTATAGATTCTTAACCATATTCTATGTCAATATTTTTGTGTGTAGAAGTTGTTATCAATGAACAATGATTTATTTGATGTTGGTTTTTCTCTTTTTTATGATTATAATATGTTTCTCATATGTTTCCAATTATTTTAGTCACTTGCTAGCTATGAGCCTTGAGACCACTTAATTTTTGAGAGGTATTATTTTGTAGATTGAAAGATAATAATTTAAATTGCTGGGGGATTTTGAACATTTCACTATGTAAAGTAATTGAAGGATGATATCCTTATGGAATGGTATTTCAACACACTATGATGTTTGCAGATTCTCCATCCTTGGGAAAGTTGATGCCAATCTTATCTTCTTTATCCTCTATTCTTCTAAGTTCTCTTATGGTCTTATATTCAACATCATCTTTATCACATTCCCCAAGTTCAACATCACTTTCTCGAATGAAGATGTTTCCAAGCAATATTGATATTAATGCCATGAAAACTAGATCTCCTTGTGATGACATAAAGTTAGCAAAATAATTCAACATTGATGATCTTAGTCTTGACATGATAGATGAACCTTATGTCTCATGGATGGTAAGCCAAAATATTTTATCCTCAATGCATAAAGAATATAATAATAAATATCATATGGAGAAATATTGTTATATAGATTTCTTGTTTGTGTTCCTACATCTAAACCTTATGCATCAATGCAGAGAGATCATTCTTTGACCCTAAGTATGTTTGAGCAAATGATGAGTGCAATAAAAGGAAATTAGATTACAATATTTTTAGATTATGATGGGACACTCTATCTAGTTGTTGATGATCTTGAGTGTGGTTTTATGTCTGCTGAGGTAGTTATGGCTAGATTAATTACTATTTTAAAATACATTCATTTCTTTCGTATTACTGATGTTATGTTCTTTTGTTTCTATGTAATTATGTCCTAAAATATCCTTGTTATTTATAGATGTGCTCAACAATGTAAGAAGTCACAATATATAATTTAACTATAATAATTAGTGAATGGTGTAGAGATAAGGTACATGCATGTTTATCATGAAATCAATGACATGACATGTAATGCATCTAAATCTTTTTTTTGTTCTTTCCCATTTCTTAAATTATGTTTCCAAACATACTCTAGTTAGCATTTATGTGATTTAATCTTAGGAATCAAATTAAAGTTTGATTTAAAAATATGAATAAATTTTCAATTTGAGAACAATATTTCATGGCGTGTTTTTAAGATTTTGAGGCCCAGAGACTAATTTTTTTATTTCTTCTCACTTTTCTGAAGTGTATGATTTTGTACAACTAGCATAATATATATTATATTGGAATCCATGGGATGGATATTACGGCACCAACTAGAGATTTCAATGGCTTATACAATTGTTATACAAGAACTAGAGACAAGAAGGTTAGTGTGGCAAGGAGAACTCCTGACCAAAAGCTTAGACCAAGGGGGTTTATTTAGCCTTGATTTTATCAAAGTTTTAAAAATCTATGTTACAAAATTAAGGAACACAAAAAAAAATTATGTATATAAAATTTAATGCAGATTATGGTTTAGTTTTGTTGGCTCATCATTATGGAAAAGTTATTTTCTTGTTTTCTTTTTTATGAGATGACACTTTTGACAAAACAAATGCTATAGGGAAATCTTGTATGTGACAAATAATATTTTGGTAAAAGTTATAATTTGGACATGTGCACAAAGTTGGAGGATAAAAAGGGGCCTACTTGTACACATTATTTTTCTAAAATTTTAGAAAATTGAGTTTCTATAGATAATTTGAGATATCTACGCTCCAAATTTGAATATGGTGTTAGAACATGAAATGTAGCATTTCAAGTCTAGTTTCCAAAACACTATTTTAAAAAAACAAATGGTTAAGTATAACTAGGTCAAACATCTAAAATTTAAAGATGAACTCTTATTTTTTAAAATAAAATAGAGTAGATAGATGGTCGTGCAGTGCACCATTTTTTGAGCAACATTTAATATTGTTTGAAACACTTCAGTAAAAATATAGATAAGATCTTATAGTTTGTGACCTATATATTTTTTTTAATTTTTCAATGAATTCTTTTTTTTTAATGAATTTTTCATGTAAATAGATCTTGAAAATTGATTAAAAAATGGATAATCATCTGTGTGGTGTGACTAACTACCTAAAAAAAATGTTTTTTTAAAAAAAATGTGTGTAGAAGTAGGCCTAGTTTATGACCATATAACTTGTTTTGTACTTTGATCAATGAAAGATAAATTACATGAACATGTATAGGCATGTATGTTTGTGGCATTTAGTGGCCTAAAAAAAGTATAGTTAGAAATCAACATAGTTTGAAACCTTAAATTAGTTCAAAAATTATAAAAATCATATTTCTGGAAAGAGGATAACATGCTCGTTGTGATGGTATTAATTTTTTGAATTATACCATTGAAATTGGTAGTGTATTTAGTGATTGAAGTTAAATTTTGTTATTTTTATCAATACTCTCAAAATCTACTGTAGATTGATAGGTTCAAGCCTTTAGCTCAGGAATCTAAGTCATTCCCAAGCCAAAAGGCTTGGTGTTTGAATTCAAATTAAAATAGAAAGATCATGTTAATGACATAATCATGTTAGTAATATGATCACATTAGTTAGTAACATGATCATGTTAATAATGTAATTATGTTATATATTCATAACACCCCAAAAACCAAATTTATTTTTGAGATTAAAATTTATATATGTTCTTGAGCTCCCTAATAGTGGTGTTATTTCATGTGACATGGTAAAGGTCCCTAACCTTGGATATTGAATTAAGGTGTCATGGTATCACATTAGATTTCAAAAAAAAAATTGGGCATTTTAATATGTTGACTTGACTACTTATAATTACTTGGTTTTAAGGTGTAACTCATTATACATTTTAAGATATAACTAAAAGTCATAAAATGCATTTTTAAAACCTATGGCCAAAACTTAGCCTTTGGAGTACCAATTTAGTTGTGCATTTGAAGTAAATTGGGGCTATTTCAAGCCCCTTCAACTTAATTGCATGACTATAAAATGTGATTTGGGGTTTGATCAACTCTAATTTCATTAGCTTGATTGAATGAAAGAAACATTATTTATTTATATACAAGTTCTACATGTATAAAATGTGAGATCAATAAACTTGAAGTCATCAACTAATAAATAAAAATGTTGATTAGTTTAATTATGGAGGTAATTCGGGTAAAAATGAGCCACATGAATCTATTTTAAATCATATATGATGTGATTTGGAGTGAAATTAACCCTAATGTCATGTCACATATAATTAACCAAAGAGTTGATTCATTTAATCGAGGAGGCATTTGAGGCCAATTTGAACCCCTTCAAGATCAATATATGATTTGGGAAAAAATTAAGTTTGATTCTATCATTAATTGATCCAATTAGTCAATTTTTGTAATTAGGGGCATTATTTGGATAAAATTGAACCCCTAAACTAAATTTATGGCTCAATCAACTGTATAATGTATGAAACATGTATGGTTTAAATAAACCTAGTTTTATCAAAAATGTAAACATAAAGCTAATTGTCATAAATAGGTGAACAAGTAACTCAAATTTTATTCAATTACCTTAGTTATTAGACCCTATATCTAATATATTCAACCCTAAACCCTGTACTATTTAACTTAAACCCTAAACTGTGTACCATTTATCTTAAAACCTAGGCCATAAGCCTTAAATCCCAAACCGTTTAAATTATAGACCCTAAACCCTAAACCCTAAACCAATAAATTTAGCCCCAATTAACATATTTTATATAGCAATAATTAGGTTCATAGGGATGAACTTGGTCAAAATCGCATCACTCATTACAATAATTGATTTAATTGGCTCAATCTATGATGATGTGGGGGCTAATTGAGCCCAAAATCACACTATTTACTCATAGATCTAGGTTTAAGGAGCTCAAATTTTCCCCAATCACATTCATTATTTTAACTTATATACCCTAAAACCTATACCCTAACCCTTAATCCCTAATTTTTCTAATCCCTAAACTCTAAAACATAAATATAAAATCTTTAAACCATGAACCAATCATTTTACCCTAAATTAACATCATTTAGACTAAGAATTAAGTTCACAAGGCTCAATTTGGCCTAATTCACATGATAAATTGCCCCATTTAACTAATTCACTCAATATGCATGATGACATGGGGTATAATGACAACCCAAAAACACATTCTATAGTCACAAATGGGCCCAAGTGATTTAATTTGTCCTCAATTATCTTTATGATTAACCCTATGTACCCTAAACCATATATATATATATATATATATATATATATATATATATATATATATATATATATATATATATATATATATAAAACCTAATCCCTAAACCATAAACCTTAAAAACTATACCCTAAATTATAAACCCTAAACTTTCCCTATTTAACAATCAATTTAGTCCCAATTAGCATCCTTTATAGTAATAATTAGTTTCACATGACATAGAGTGATTAGACCTTATATACACCCTTAAACTTAAATCCTAATCCCTAATCCCTAAACCGTAGAACATAAATTGTAATACCTATACCCTAATGACCTAATCCCTCCTACTTAAACCCTATGCACTAATTCCATAATCCCTAATCTATATTAAGTATAACACTGCTGCATTATTAAATAAGATGATTGTGTTATTCTTAATATAGAAAAAAATCACTTCTCAACATCTATGTTTAACCTGAATTGAGTATTAATAATAATGTGATCATTTTATTATTAATATATACAAATCTCACTTTTCAACAACTATTTTTAACCCAAATTGAGAATTATGTCCCCACAAAAATTCTCTATAGGACCTACAACACCTGTGTACTTTTGACCCCACCTTTGAAAAGGTATTAATTGTCCTTGATGGGTGACGGATCACATTTGAGGAAGAGGAAGATGTTAAAGAACAAAAAAATATATGAATTAGAATATTTTAGAGATAAATGCAAGATATGAATGCAAAAACTTGTTGTAGACAAGGTACAAAACCTAATCCTAATGAACCCAATGCCATAGATAATGAGCCAATTGACAATAATGAAGTAAAGAATGATAAAATTGACCATAATGAATTAAATGATGATGAAATTTACCATAATGAAATTGAAAATAATTAATTAGATAATGTTGATTATTTGGTTTCTTCCTATGTTTCAGGGACAAAACATGTCAAGGAGGGAAGGAATGCTATGTACCTATGGATATGATGTATTGATGTATATGGGTTGATGAAGATGCTGACATGTGGCACACATCCCCTTAGTTAGTTATATGGGTACAATATATTAGGATAATAGAGTAACTTGTGGAAGTAGTATATTGGGTAATGGTCAGCCTACATTGAGATTAGGAGGTTATCCATCAATGAATTAGATAGATGTATATATATATAGGAGATGATTATCATGGTAAAGATATGAAGTAAGCATTGAGTCATCTATTGTAAGAGGATATTGGAGGTTGTCCCCTCAAAGAGACATTATGGAGTTATTACTTACTAAAGGAGTATTATATGGTGTTTCCCTACCTTAAGGGTATTTCTGCATATATTAAATATCAAGATCATAACAAGTGGTATCAGAGCTTTGATTTGGGCAATTTGTGTGGAGTGAAACACTAATTTCACTATATCTTCTAAAATATAAGGAATTTTTATTTGAAATTTTTACTAAAGATATAAGAAAATATAATAGAAGAGTAATAAAAATTTTAGAATTGTTTGATTCGTTTTGAGGGAGTTATTGTTATTTTAGGGTTTATAATAATTTCGCTATATCTTCCGAAATATATGGAATTTGTATTCAAAATTTTTACTAAAGATGTAAACAGATTTAATAAAAGTGTAGTCAAAATTTCAAAATTTTTTGAGTTGTTTGAAGTGAATTGTTGTGATTTTATGGATCATTTTTGACATTTTAGGGTTTCATGAACCTTAATTTTTTTTGTGGATCATGGGGTTGAAAATATTTTCAGGGGAAGATGATATTGATGCTAGAGAATGGTGGCTCCTTTTGGAGAATCATTTTACAAAAAAATTTGGGCAAAGATGATTAACTCCTTTTTTGTCTGGGCCTGCACTAGATTGGTTTGATTAGTTGAGTTGTACAGAAAGGTTTTCTTCATAGAAAGAAATGGAACAAATTTTTTTAGATCGATGGGCTATAAAACAAGAAGCAGAAAAAGAAGAAGCAGTAGAAGAAGAAGAAGAAGTAGAAAAAGAAGAATAAGAAATAGAAGAATCAGTAGAAGAAAAAGAAGTAGAAGAAGTAATAGAAGAAGCAGATGAAGAAGAAGAAGAAGAATTGTATGATAAGGGTTCGAATAATTTGGCTCCAAAGAAATCTGAGTCAATTTTTCAATTTCATGGATGCATTCAAAATAAGAAGGTGGTTGTGTCCATAAACCCTACCAGCAAGTATAACTTCATTAACTTGAATGTGGCCAAGCATCTACATGTTCAAGAAAAGAATATCAAAGAGGTTCAAGTAGATGGTAAGAATATTTCAATGTTTGAAGATCTTAAGCTCATTATGGAAAAATATGTTTTGCATTCATATTTTTATGTTTTGGATATGGATGATGTTGATATTGTTCTTGGATATCCATGGTTAGAGACTTTGGGAACAATGAATATTAATGTTCAAAAAAAGTTCATGAAGTTTTGGTATAAGAAAAAGAAGATCACTTTACAAGATATCATAGTAAAAAAGGCACCATTAACAATCCAAGTAGATCATGAGGATGAGATTGAAATAGGTTATGAAGATTCAGATGATATAGATAAAGACACAATACAAATGAATAATTCATCTACTCAAGAGACAAAGAAGGAAAAGGTGGAAGAGGTAGAAGCAAAGGTGGATAAGGTCAAAGTATTGGAAAAGGTTGAGGTATATAGACACCCACATCATCATGAGAGGAAACAATCATGGAACCAGGTGATGAAGTGTCATAACAATAATCATTTTGTCTATATAGGAAATAAAATTTCCAATCATTATGGATATGAATGGAATCTAAATAAAAAATACTATGGCACATGGAATGAATGGGGAAAACACTATGACTATGCATGGAAGAATACCTACTATGGTCATGGTTGGAATCAGAGTAGCGCATCAAAATATGGTACATGGAATAAAAAGAGGAATAATTATGCTTGGACACCAAAGTAGTATAATTATGATCATGAATGAAATCAAAGGAGCACAATAAAATTTGGAAACAAGCTTGGAGAGCTATCACCTGCCAATATCACATATGGATGGCTAGATGATCGAGATTAGAGATAAGTGTGTAATGATTTGAAGCACACTCATTATTTAGTTTTTTCCTATGTTTTGAGGATGAAACATGTTAAGGAGGGAAGGAATGCTATGTACCTAGGGATATGATATATGGGTTGATGGAGATGCTAACATGTGGCACACATCCCCTTAGTTAGTTATATGGGTACAATATATTAGGATAATAGAGTAACTTATGGAAGTAGTACATTGGGTAATGGTCGGCCTACATTGGATTAGGAGGTTACCCATCCATAGGTTAGATAGATTTATATATATAGGAGATGAATATCATGGTAAATATATCAAGTAAGCATTGAGTCTTCTATTGTAAGAGGATATTGGAGGTTGTGCCCTCGAAGAGACATTGTGGAGTTATTCCTTCCTAAAGGAGTATTATATGGTGTTTCCCTACCTTAAAGGTATTTTTACATATATTGAATATCAAGATCATTAAAGTTGTAAGCTTACATTCAAAGTTCCAATTTTTTGATTATGTTGATGATGAGTTTATGTATGATGCTTCACCCCCCATGAATAAAGAAAATTTGGTAGAAACAAATAATGATGAAATTAAAAATCAATAAAATTTCATGAAAACATATAATGAAGAAATAAATAATGAATAAAATGTCATCCCACCTCTAAAAAATGAATGTAATAATGAGTTTGAAACACCTTAACAAATTTCACTATTAACAACACCTCCAAGAATTGTGCATAGAAAAGACAATTACTTAATTGAAGTCAATGAAAATATTTTAAAACTAATGCATAAAAAAATGTTTGATCCTGATTTAAGAAGATTGGTGTAATAAATTTTGGATAGTTTCTTTGATAATTTGGATTATGATAGTCAAAGATGTCAATTATTTGTTTCATTGATAAAATTGATTAAGATGAGACCTATAATGTACACATGAGGACTACAAACATCTAACATGGATTTTGAAAATAATGAAATTGTTGAAAATATACATGATGTATATCATACTATAGGCCAAAAATGATGCACCCAATATTTTAATGCAACTCGACGTATACTTATAACTTGTGCAGCAAGTGTCCAAACAAGGAAAAAATGAATTCTTTCAAAAACAAGTTGAACACTTATATAAATAGAAAAACATTGATGAAAGTAATTTAAAGACGTGAAAGACTTAATGAACCTAATATCAATGAGGTCTAGGCATTCTCTGGTATACTTCCATAAAAGGACAAGGATATAGCTGATACTCTCAGAGAGTTACTTGCTCAATTTTGGAAAGACAATACAAGAGTTTTGCCTAGTGCAAGAGATGTAGTGAAAAGAAGAGTTGGATCTCATAACTATGAACAACATCTGAAATATTTATTGGATATGACTAAAACACAATTATACTATAATTTTTTGGGAAAAAAACCACAAATTTATATTTGTCAAAGATATTTTGAGATGGGAAAACCTTTTTATGTAAAAAAATCACACACACACACCACTTATTGTTGTAGGCAACACGTTGAATTTTTATTGCACTATAATAATTTTCACCATATTCATTATACTCTACATACTAACAACATTTTTTAGGAGTGTGACATTGAATTTATATCAAAATAAACCAAGGAATTTATTTCAACTATTTTTTTTCAAAAGATCAGATTGACAATTATTTTATAACAAATCATGTTTATATAGAAATTTCAGCATTTGTGGTGGATTGCCAAAATTAAAAAATTATATTCATGAGAAGAGTACGAGTGCAATTGGATAGGAATTAGTTGGTTTAAAAAAATATAAATCAATGAATAATCAATTAAAATATGACAAATAATCTAAAAGTTTTGAGCTTGCTACAAAAAAGATACCTTTTTCTAAATTTTTGGTAAAATTTTGGAGAGAAAATTATTTATGAGTATGTAAGGCACACACGCAAGGCTAGATGGTTAAATGAACATTTAAAGATAAGTGATGATATATTATGACATGGTTCAATTGTTTTAGTAGCTAATTTTTTTTGAAAATTACACATTCAAACCCCAAATGAAAGTTTAATCATAGTATTACAACTCATCACAAGTTACCATATTTGTGCATATAACATTCATGCATGCACCTAATAGTATAAATCAAAAATAGAAAATATTAAGGGAGCATAATTTATATATCAAAAATGAATGATCACATTATTTAGAGTATGCACAAGTTTTTTTTAGAAGTTCTATGAACAATTGAGTCAGAGGAACATTACTTTTAATCAACATTACATTTGGTTTGATAATTACACATCAAAATTAACAAATGCATGGATGTTTTATTGGTTGAGAAGGATGCACATTACCATTGGTGCAGAACACATTTGGAGTTTCACTAAGGATGGCCATAGAAAATGGAAGAATGATGGTGTTGGAGCATGTATAAAAAGAACTATTTCAAGGGAAGATTTAAAATTTTAAGAGGGTGTTGATTTGACAGATGCAAAAATCATGGTTGAATGGTGCAATGAGAACATGTTTCATGGTGCTCAACCAAATTATATTGTTCATAGACATTTTTAGTTAATGGAGGAGGAACACTCAATAAAGTATGAGGATTTTATGATTCTAATGGGTTCACATGACTTATACTCATTTCATAGCTCAAATGCAAGTTCTTTGATTATTTATACGATACACTTAGCATGTTTCTATTCTTCATGTGTGGACTTTGTTTGGAATGAGTGTGAGTCAAAAGAGTGGGTAGATGATTATATTTCCAAACGTCTAATTAAAATTGACACATATCAGGTTCTAATAGCATTACAACTTAAAAATATGGCATTATTAGATGACTTTGACCATGTATTTGATCTAGTGCAACCAAGTGGAATATTTTTTATTATGTATAATTTATTCTCATTATAAATTATCACTAAAAATGTTTTTAAATGATACAAGGCATGTTTTTGTAATTATTATAGATGGGGAAAATGAAGAGGGTACTAATTACTACATGTGTTGGTGTGTAGAGAAATAAAAAATTGACTTCCCTGGTTATAGATGGAGAAAACATTGACTATCCCTCTGGGTCAGTGGTAGTCACTGAAACTTGGTTTTGATGATACCCTATATGAAATTGAGATAAATAGTTGTTTAAAGAGTTTGAAATTCATAGAAAGATACTTCACTATTCAAACTTGATTTTTGTAATGAATATTCAATTAAAAATATCATGAGAGGCAATTAAATTTGAAACTATGGAAAGTTTGGGAGTCAAACCATGAAGATATTCTTGATACTCTCAAGGTTAGAGTATATCTTAGTTGTTCATTGGATTGAAATACATAGGAATATTGACATTATAAATGTATATGTAATCAATTTTACCAAATATTTTTTTATTTTCTAGGTAGTGCATATGAGTTTCATTTTTAATTACTTACTAATAATTTTTTGTAGGTTAGTGGTACCAGATAAGCTTCCACCTTCACATGGTTAGCACTATAAGTAGAGAATTTCATATCTTTCAATCTAAGAGAATATAAAATTTTAACTAATTAGTGTTTATATTTTCTTGAATGGTAGTGAAAATGTACTTTTAGGTCAGGAAGCATAGGAACTAGAGTTTTGCAATCATAACTTAAACTTTGTCAACATTTATTGTCAGTATTTTTATGCACCTAAATGGTAGTGAAAATGCAATTTTGGGTGGATTTGAACATTGTGTTAATTTTTAATTTGCATATCTAGATGTGATTGAAGTGATATATTCTCAAGTGGAGGTCTTAGAGGTAGAAATGGTAGTTGGAGCTCAAAAAGCTACTTATTTAATGCCAAAAAGTTGCATTTTGGACCCATCACTACATCTTGTCCAATGAATTGATATAAAAGGTTCTACCTAAGTGATATTTGTGTGATTAGAGGGATTAAATATGTAGGAAATGGATCTAATGGTTCATTGAAAATAATTACATGTTTTATTTTATGTGTGTTTGAACTTAGGATAAAAACTACATTTTTCTTGTATTGGGAAGGGCATTCTTGAGGCTGGAATGGGTGGTGGGTTTGTTGATCAGGGCTGATGGGAGGCCAATAACTTAATAATATATGTTATCCACCCACATAAATGTATTTTTAGTGTTATTTTTTTCTCAAGAATCATCGGAACCAAAGTTTTGTAATCACAACTTAAACTTTGACAACATTTATTGTCAGTGTTTTTGTGCTCCTGAATAGTAATAAAAATGCATTGCTTGATGGATTTGAACATTATGGTAGTGTCATAATATGTAATTTTCCTATAAATATATGATCACAATGATAGATTCTTAATTTGAGGTCCCAAAAGTAGAAATGGCAGTTGAAGCTCAAGAAGTTGCCTATTCAATACCAAAAAGTTATATTTTTGGACCCATCACTGCAACGTATCCAACGTATTATTATATAAGTTTACACCTAAGTGATAAAAAATATGATTAAAGGATTAAATAGGTAGGGTATGTATCTGAAGGTTTATGGAAATGACTAACAAGTTTCATTTTGTGTATGTTTAAACTTAGGCTAAAATTTTAAAATTTTCTTGTATTGGGAAGGGCATTCTTGAGGCCAGAATGAGTGGTGGATTTGTCTATCAGTCTTGATGGGAGGCCAATAGTCTATTCCTAAACATAATTTTCCCCTCTTGGAAATTTTTTTAGTGTCAATTTTTGGTCAGGGAGCATTAGAACCAGAGTTCTGCAACCACAATTTAAACTTTGACAATATTTATTGTCAGTGTTTTTATGCTCCTGAACGGTACTAAATATGCACTTTTGGGAGGATTTAAACATTGTGGAAATGTGATAATATATAATTTTCCTATAAATACATTATTTAAATGATAAATTCTCAAGTGGAGGTTCTAAAATTAGAAATGGCAGTTGGAGCTCAAGAAGTTGTCTATTTAATGCCAAAAAGTTACATTTTTGGACATGTCACTGCAACTTATCCAACAGATTGCTCTAAAAGGTTCCACATGAGTGATATGGGGTGATATTATAGGGATAAAATATATAGGGGATGGATATGATGGTTCACATAAATGACTTACAGGCTTCATTTTACATGTTTTTAAACTTAGGCTAAAAAATTGCATTTTTTTATATTAGGAAGGGCATTCTTGAGGCTAGAATGGGTGGTGGGTTTATTGATTAGGCTTGATGGCAGGTAAATAACCTAGTTATAGACAATATAATCCACACATATGTGTTTTTAGTGTCAATTTTTTTTCAAGAAGCATTGGAACCAGAGTTCTACAACCATAACTTAAACTTATGTAATATTTGTTTATCAGTATTTCTGCGCTCCTGAACGGAAGTGAAAATGCATTTTTGGGTGGAATTGAATGTTTTAGTGCTGTGATAATTTATTTAATTTTAATATTTATACACGATAAAAGTTATTTATTATCAATTGGAGGTCCCATTGTTATAAATGGTAGTTGGAGCTCAAAAAACTACCTATTTAATGCCAAAAAGTTGCATTTTTGGATCTGTCACTGCAACTTATCCAACAGATTACTATGAAGGTTAAAACTAAGTGATTTAGGTTGAGATTAGAGGTATTAAATAGGTATGGGATGGATTTTATATTTTATGTAAATGACTTACAAGTTTCATTTTACAGGTGTTAGAACATAGACTAAAAAAATGCATTTTTCTTGTATTATGAAGGGCATTCTTGAGGCCACAATGGGTGGTAGGTTTGTCAATCGAGATTGATAGGAGGATAAGAACCTAGTAATAGACATTATATTACCCATATAAATATTTTTAGTGTGATTTTTTGGTCATGAAACATCATAACTAGAGTTTTGCTATCATAACTAAAACTTTGATAATATTTGTTGTCAGTGTTTCTGCACTCCTGAATGATAGTGAAAATGCACGTTTGGGTCGATTTGAATGTCATAGAAATGTGATAAAATGCAATTTTCATATAGAGATATGATATAAGTGATAAAATCTCAAGTGGAGGTCTTAAAGGTAGAAATGGTAGTTGGATCTCAAGAAGTTATCCATTTAATGCTAAAAAGTTGCATTTTTGGACTCATCACTGCAACTTATCCAACATATTGCTATAGAAGGTCCCACCTAATTGCTTTGAGATGTAATTAGAGGAATTAAATAGGTAGGATAGGAATTTTATAGTTCATGAAAATGAATTAAATATTTTATTTTATGCATTTTTTAACTTAGGTTAAAAAAATGCATTTTTTAACTTAGGTTAAAAAAATGCATTTTTCTTGTATTAGGAAGGGCATTCTTAAGGTTGGAATGGGTGGTGGGTTTATCGATCAGGCCTAAAAGAATCTGGTCTTAGACATTATATACACCTTATATGTGTTGGAAGTGTTAGTTTTCAGTCAATAATCATTGGAACTAGAGTTATTTAGCCATAACTTAAAATTTGACAATATTTGTTAGTGTTTTTACGCTCCTCTATCCCTTTTCTCACCCACTTTTACATTAAAGTGTATTTTAAGTGTTAAAGGTGATTTGTAAACTAGAACAGTTTTGTGATATTTTAAAATATTAGTTGTCAAATATCAGTTGTAAGAGGCCTAACACCCTTAAGGAATATGTCTAGAAAGCAATAAAATGTCAGGAGTGAGGTGTTGAAGGTGTTGAATGAGTGAGGTGTTGAAGGGTCAGAAACCAATCTCAAAAAACATGCATTAGGCCTATTAGGCCAAATATACATTAATGGAAAAAGTGAAAGAAAGTGTAAAGGAGTGTGGTTTCCTTTGAAAGTAAATTTGTTGGGTTGAATTAAGGTTGGATAGGTGGATATAAGAGATAGAGGAAGTGTTCTTGAAAGTATTAAATAAGAGGAAGACATCTAAGCATAGTCAAGACTAGGGAATTTATAGTGAGAGAGTGTGAAGAGTGAATGAGAAAAGGGGTATGTTAGATGATAGTAAGGTGATGTAGGAGCATCACCAAATACATGTAGAATCTATGTTGACAATAGTCTTAGCTAAGATCTCAACATGTAGGAATTGTGAGTAAATTCAAAGTAAGGGTTTCATAAGTAAAACACCTATAAAACTCAAATTATTAAAAATATAAGGCATAATTTTTGGTTGATTTTAGGCATAATTATTAAAAATATAAGGCATAATTTTTTTGATAAGCTGGGGAATGGATCTTATAACTTATTAAAAATATAATTGGTTGACAAAAGGTTTGAAACTGTAGGCAAAGAGGACTATTTTTATGTACATCTATAGAAGACCATTTTTGAGAAAGTTTTACATAAGGTGAGATGAGTTTTTGGTTGATTTGAGTTATATAAACTTGGGTAAGGGTTATAACATGTTAGAATTTATATAAAACTAATAGAAACATAATTTTTAAGAGCTACAAATGATATTTTGATAAACTGACCTATTGGAGCAACAACTAGGTCTAGAGACCTAGAAACTTAAAAAGATAGAATTTGAGAATTAAAGTTCAATATCTTAGAGACATATAGTTGGTTTATTTATTGTAAGTTTTTAAACCTACATAAATCCTTAAATTTTCCTAAGATCTATCCAAATTGTCTTAAATAATAATTTTTCAAAGGAAGCAGAGTAAATCTGAGAGATTGGTGACTAGTTAAGAGTAGAGCTAATGAGTAATTGACTAGTTTAAAAGAAGGTTTTTTGAGAGTGGATTTTAAATCAAGTTGAGAATAAGAGTGGATAAGTGAGGTTTAAAATATTCATGATCTTAAATCATATGAATAGGAATTTCATAACCATATTAAACATAAAAGAAAAAATTGTGCATTAGGTGGTATTAGGGGATGATAAAGGGTTTTAGCCAAAGATGGATCATCGTCTTATGAGTTAATATTATGTTTCAAGTCATTAAGGTTTCCTTCTATCAAAATAAATAAATTATAGTCAAGGTTAGAAAAAATTTCATTTTTCAATTTTAGCAAAGATAAATCTGTAAAGAGGAAAAAGTAATCCATGTACATGGTCACCAAAAGGAGTTGAGTGAAGAAGAGGTATTGATAGAGATTACTCAATAGGTGAGGGAAAATATAAAAGAATAAGAATCATATAATTCATACAAGTATTAGGCCTAATTTCAATAAAATATAGTCAAAAATATAGTAGAACCAGGTGAAGGTGATAGATCAGATAACATGTAGGTATAGGTATTTGAGTGAGAAATTTATAGGGATTTATGAATGATTTTATGTCTTTGCATTATACAAGTATGAATATGATTAGGTATGGGCCTTAAGTGAAATAAAATTGTGCTAATTATCATTTAAAAATTTGTAAATTGGTGATGATAAATGGAATAGTCATTTCCACTACAGACAGTCGAATAAAAACTTTAATTTAAAAAAATATAGGAGATCATAGATTTATAACATTGAAAAGAATACTTTTTTGATCCTCATTTGGGTACAACATTAACTATGAGATCTAATAGATAATAGTTTGGAAGATCAAAATAACACTATTTAATAACATTTTAAATTAAAGCTGAATATAAATTAGATAAATTAACATAATTCAAATGAAAACTCTAAAAAAATCATATAGGCACATGTGTAATGTCAATAATACACATATTACCATGTTAAGCATAAAAAAATTACATCTACCAACATAGTATCTAATGCCAGGTGAATGTCATATATGCATATAAAATTTCAAAAATATGTACATTAATATATAGGCATACAAAAAGCACATCTCATGTAAGACATCATAATCATAAAATAGCCTCCCTCTCTTTGCCTTCCTTGAAGAAGACTCTCCCTAAGATGCCCTGCTAGTAGATAGAGATCCCTCTAATGCCTTGGATTTCTCTAAGGTCTAACTTTATGTCCTATGCTCATAGCTCAATTGTAGCTAAAACTTTTTAAATACAAGTATTATTAAAAAATTAACATAAAATAAATTCAACCAATTATTAATAAATTAATTTTAAACTAGAATAAAATATTATTTAAACATGCATTTATTACAAGCTTGTAACCCTGCTCAATCTATTTTTGACACTTAAAAGAGTCAGTGATAGGCTTAGCTATTCAAATAAACATCTAAAATAGGAAATAAATATGAGAAGTTTCCCCACCAATCATCTATCTAGGACTATCAAATGTCATGGGACAACCCTGCATACACAATATATTCACATAAGCTATATTTACCATAAGTATGTAGTATACTTGAGCCATCAACTAAATATAAACAAGGTCACACTTTTTATAAAGTATCAAAGATATGTATACATATATATATGGTAAGTTTTTCTCATTTATTAAACCAAGAGTGTATTTAATAGTAATGTATTTAAATTTTGAGATCCTTGATAGATAAATTTAATTTAAACTTACAAGGCAAATGTACATAGACTAAGTGTACATAAATCAAAATATTAACTCAAAATTTTACCTATGTATAAGTAAAGGGTGTCGTAATAATAGAGAGATGTAGTAGTAGATGGGCCAGTAGTTAGATCTAAAAATGTAAACATTGGTTACATAAAATCAAATGCTACAAATGTCAATTGTGATGATGAAGGCATCTTCACCTCCTGGGACATAAAAAATGACACACACACACACACACACACACACACACACACACACACACACACACACACACACACACACACACACACACACACACACACACACACACACACGTGTGTGTGTGTCTATATATATATATATATAATTTAATTTATATGTAAATTAATTTTTATCTAAATTAAATTTGTAGATATAACTTAAATTTAACAAGACATTTATATAAAATATACCTACATCTATGTAGTGGCTAATATCTACACACTAAATGTGCATGATAAAAAATCATCAATCATAAGTATATTATCCAATCTCTCTAAACCACTAGTGCCATCATCATCATAAGGTCCAATGCATATAGCCCCACAAGATTTACAAGGATGGGTTTAGGTATGCACAATAGGTGGTGTATCTCTAGCATCGATCTATGAGAGTTTAATCGTATGTTGAATGAGTGTATTAGTGAGTGAAATAAGTGCATGTAGAGTGTTGATCTATATGACTTATTGAACTATATATGAGATCTCAGGTTTAAGTCACTTTTGGATACAAATCCTTACATGTTGATTAGGCGTACGACATGCACTTGGTCGATCCTATGTAGAGCCTTTCCCTTGGCCCTGAAACTCACTATATTCAAAATAGTTTAGAATCTCATTGAGGAAAAACTCATAGTAGAGTTTACTCAAAAAATATAATGGTAACTTGTAGTTATTGTATACACATAATATTTTCAAAATTTTATCGATTAATGACACTTTGTATCTTGTAAGAACCTATTAAGTCTCAATCTCTTTGATTTCATGCCTTAAGGGGTACACCGAGAAAGGCGTGGGTAGACCATTGGTATTTCACAAAATTGTTGTCCCTTTTTACACTTGTTATCTATACAATTGTCTCCCATTATCCCTAAGCTTATTCTTTTCTATTGTACCCTTTCTAATCACTTGATATATTTTATCCTCTTTTATCCCTTTTTTTCAGTTCATTATGATAGGTCAACTGGGTCAACCCCATATAATTTCAAGTTATTTTTACCTAGAAATTAGTTTGGTCTTTGTCTGACCTAGCTCATGACCTAGTGAATAATTGTTCAAAATTATGTTAGGTCGACTAGGTTGACCCTATCAACTATAATTTTTGGAAGGATTAAGGGTCAAATCCACCTATATATACAAGTTCATTTCCATCATTTATTATGATAAGGATAAGTAAGAGTGAATGAACATATGCTTATTGACCATTCTACTTGAGAATAAAAGCTTAGGGTTCCATACATTATTTGGAGATATGGATCTTGTCTTGTGGATAAGTCTTTTGGATGCATTGCTAGGTTGTGTACCTAGAGCTGATTTTTATTTATTATCCTAACCTCTTGTGAAGTACCTTGGCCAAGGGAGAGATTGAGGCTCAATGGGTTCATCTTCAAAGGTAAGTATTCCTAACTTTGTTTCTCCTTTATAAGAGTAGATAGATATACATTTTTACTTATCTTCCATGTATTAGGATTTCATATACATTGGAATGAGTATATGTCTCTTATGCATGTTTAGTTTTATTATTTATAACTCCTAATTTGTGTCACAAGATTTGGTGAGAATTATATTATATTTAATTTACTTGTTATTAGTTTAGGTGAATTATCAAAAAATCAGGACCCCCTTAGGGTTTTTTCATGATTATGCTTGACTGGGGGATTTGGAACCTTACCTAACATGGTGTATTATGGTAAAATATCCCCTAATTAGGTTTTTTAGATCCCCATATTCATTTTCTTTCTTAAAAAATGTATCCCAAATTGAAAGTGTATGGTATGATCTATATTCTCCAAGCTAGGATTGATTTATAGACATGATGCATTTCTGATTGCATATATTCTAGTGAACCCAATGTGAACCTAACATTTGTAGGTTTTTATTCACTTATTTCATTATTTTATTTTTCAAATATTTATGATGTTGGGTTTACTATATCGACATAGTACTAACTTTTGTGTGTAAGTTTGACACACAGTCGCATCAAAATGACTTTGTTTTATTTGTGTAGCTTTTTCAAAATTCTAGTTTAGACTACTCATTTGACCCAATCAACCCTGTACACTTTCAAGCATATATTTCAACATACTAGGCTGACCCAATTGACCTTATACATTTTTAGGTTGTCAATAACAGGCCTCTACAAATCTTGGTCAATCTAGTCAACACAATTAGTATAATTTACAAGTACAAATCAAGGTTATTCAACATCAATCTTTTTTTTTGCATCCTCCAACCCACCACGGTTCCTTTCTATATTTCTATATCATTTGTTTTAGTTTTATTTTTCATATTTTTTAGTCTTTAGAACTGCCCTTGTATAGTCAATTAGGTTAACCTTGTCGATGTAGTTCTATATTCTGTGTGTAGTCTGGAAAGTTAGGTTGACTCTATCGATGTAGTTAACTTTCATACTTTTTGCTTCCATAATATAGAGATGAACTTGTTGACCCTATCCTCTATTATTTTCATACACTATTGACTAAATTAACACTATATGGTGTTTCAAAGTTGTAATTAACCCTTATATGCTAGTAACTAGCTCACACTTTCATTTCTTATTGCTTGCATGCTTAGAATAGATCACATAGTCTAATTATGTAGTTTTTAATATACCATTTAGTTTCACTATTTTATCTTTTATGCACACACTACCAAATCACAAAATATTAAAAATACATTTTAACAATTATCTACCCAAGGCCAACCTACTTCGATTTCATCATCAAGGAGAAAGCCAATTGGTTTTCTAGCCAAGTATAAACATGTGGTTAATGGTATATTATGGATAATAACCCAACACCATTATCAATATAGTGTGTGAAGTGAGGGGGTAGGCCCCAATAGTAAGCCTATACCATTATGAATATAGATCCCTTTCAGCCCAAACATCCTGAAACCATCCTTAGATTGATTTCTAGTTCCTTGCTTACAACCAACTTCCTATCATATTTAAAACTATACTATAATAATAGAACAACATTTAGGTTGACCACTTAGTTAGATTTTACTTTCCAAGTTGATTACTTGATTTTTTCTCAATTATATGTTGTATTGCTAAAACTTGTATTAGCCAATGTTGGTGCAAGGTTTTATGTTGTGTACCTCAATTAGATTAACCTTATTGATCTAATTGATTGTGTTTTTCCTTTCATTTCTTTATTTCCTAAGTACTTTTAATTTTTTTATTGTCTCAGTACACAATCATTTCCTGTCAACACAATCTCTTATAGACTATCTATTTTTCCTATCTATTATGCTAGGTTAATCCAACCAACTCTATATACTTTTTTAGCCTCTATTTGCTATGATAAATCAACTCAATTGAATTTGTATAGTTTTAAAGCCCTATTTTCTATGCTAGGTTGACCCAGTCAAATCTATATAGTTTATTGTCACTTCTTATTTCCCTATTTTTACATCTCTGTTACCTTATTTAGTCATTCTCCTTCATCATGAAATTTTTGTTTAAAGACAAAACTGAGTTAAATTCAATAGACATGATGAGTTTTACCAACCCTCATAGGGTCTCCTATAAACAAAGTAGGCATCCTCTCTTGGATGAGAGTAATGTTCATATAGCCACTCACATGATGAACTATGGGACCCTTTTCATTCCTCCTCCTTACATAACCATCTCTTGTCACTAGAAGATCAACCTAAATTATAGTAAACCCTTGAAATGCTCTTCTTTATCTATGAATTTACTCAACATCAAGGAAATGATCCTTTTACCATTTACCATCTCATGATTTTTGGTCAAGTTGAATAGCCTCATTCACCTTCTCCCACATTCTCACATTGATTTGGGGGTACTAACTTCTTTGATTCTTAGCTTCTTCCCTATATTATAACTCCTTCTCCTACTATGACCTCTTCTTCTTTAACTTCTACTTCCATGGCTAGTATATCTAGTAACATGATAGGTTCTACATCTATTGGAACTATCCTAAGATCCATTATACTTAATCCTTCCACTAGTGTATCATTTTCTACCCAAGGTAATCATACTTCTAATCCTTCCTCTTCTCATTCCTTAACTAGTCCATCTTTTGCCAAATAATCTAATTTTACCACTAGTGCCTCACATTATAATAGTTTCTCTCAAGCTCCTATCAACACCAATAGTGGTACCCAATCCACTTCTAACTCTAATGCTTCAAATAATGTTAACAATGCCAATAAAACGACCAAATATTGTTACAAAAACTTAATCAAATGAATACTTTTCAAGCTCATAATACAAATCAAATGATGAGAATGAAAAATCACCTTCTTCATCTTCAAACTCATCCTCAGCCAATGTCTTGGGGCATGCATAATCAAAATGTTTCCCCACTTCCTCTTCAAGATTCCCATGGAAATATCATCCCTCAACATCCTTGGTCAAAAAAACCATTAATAATATTCAAAATGAGCCTCTTACCACTCAAATTGCTAATATTGATATATGAGGTATCACACCTATCATTTTTTATAATGGATCAACTAATCCTATTATTCATCTAAAGACATTTGGAAATATCTATAAGGATTGGGTCAAATTGAATACCTTTTCCCCTACCAAGATCCTAGACAAAAATCTCATGGGTGATGTCTTATATTGGTACAACTAACTTAAAACTCATTCCATTACTAGTTTGGAATATTTAGTAAATGCTTTGGTCCAAGATTTCCAAACTAGTGATCTTCTTGAGAATACTTTGGGTCATTATAAATTATAAACAACCTGAAAATGAAACTACACAAGATTTTTTTAGAAGGTGGAAAACATTATCTAACAAATGTGAACATAACATGGATGATGATAACATTTTCCATCTCTTTACTAATTCTCTTTTTCCCAAGTTGTAATATCAGGCCTACACTCTCTCTCCACATACCTTGGAGGAGGCCATTGACCAAGAAAAATGTCAAGATTTCATTATGCATCAATTCAAGCCACCCCAACCTTTTGTAGGTCCTCATATCTTACTTAAGATTAAAAATTGTAATGATACAAATGATGGTATTATATAATTATATGAAACCATTCACACTATTCAAGTTGTTTTTCGTAACCAATATTTAAAACCAACTCTCCCTTCTCAATAATACATCAATCCTCATTTATCTTCACCTGATAGAATTAATGTTCACAAACCTTTATCTTTAGCTGAATTACTTAAGAATATACCTAGGCCTATGCCATGAGAACTTGATCCCACCCATACTATGAAATCTTGGTATGATCCCAACAAGTTTTGTTGGTTTCATGCTAGTTAGGGTCATTCTCATGAGACATGTAAGAAGCTTCATAATTTATGTATGGATTTTCTTCTTGGTCCTAATTTTGATCTTGAATATATAATTTTAAATCATCAACAAGCCTATGACATTTATTTGAAGGCTTATTAAACATATACTAAATCTTATTCCTTGAATAAAGATAATGCTCATTTGGCTATCTATAAATACCCTCTTCCTAATCATCAACCAAATCAAGATACCCAAGATAAGCCTACCCCTTCCACCAATAATGTATAAAGTCTTATTGACCCCACTTATGAAGATAATGTGGTTAATATGATTAATATGTAAAGGGTGGTTGATTTTATTGATCCTCAACCTATCCACACTCCTCCATTATTTCACACATTTCGTGTTATCCAAGATTCTTCTCTAACTCAATTAAATGATTTAGGGAAAGATAACCTTATAACCTTTTATGAGCCAATTTTAACTCCTCCCTTAGATAACACTTCCCATTCTATTTCTACCATCCCTCCATCTTCTTTACCTAACACAAATGATAATCAAGTTTCTATCAACACTTCTTCTACCAACTCTCAATTCTAATCTAAACCAATTACTTCACCTTCTCAACATAATTTAAAACCTTATTTTAAACCTTATCCTTATTATCAATACAAATTCCAATACACTTTAGTTCATCCTTCTGAGGACCTCATTAATCACTATGCACCTATTTCTAACAATCTCCTCATGGGTTATGATGAGTGGGATTTCATCATGGAACTCACTAATCTCCCATACCAAATTATATTTATTGAGATTATGAGGACCTCTTCACATCATCAAAACCATCATATGTAACTCTTTTTTGAAATAAACATCCCTCATTTTCCCCTAGTAGGATGCAAAGCAACCTTATCTGGATTTGAAGATAGCATATTAAAACAATTTGAAGAGATGTCCATCCATGTTGATGAAACAATAAACACTTCTCTTTCTTTAAAATTTCCTATCATTTCCATTATTCCTGATGAGATTCTTCTTCATGTGGATGATCCTCTTCTATTAATTAACATCCAAATAGGTGATATCCAAGTCAAGAGTGTTTTGATTGATGAGGGTTCTGGCACCTATGTTGCCTCTCTCAATTTTAGCAAAATGCTTAGATATTCTAAATACAATCTCAAATACACATGTAACATATGTAAAGGATATGATCAAAGGAAAATTCCTCTTTTAGGTTATGTGTGGATTCCCATTAACATCCCACCTATCATCATTTATGTGAAGTTGATGATATTTAACTTTCCTCTTTGTTACAACATCTTGCTTGGTAGGTCATAGACTCATTGTATAAGAGAAGTTAATTATTCCACCTACCAATGTGTTAAATTCCATCATAATAGAGCCATATATAATATTGAAAGTGATACTAATTATTATAATTCTAAATGATTATAATACTGTGGTGTCTTCAATATTCCTACTCTTGAACCTTTACCTAGTGTTCCATTTCATGAGTCTCAATGATTCAACTTTCTTATTAATTCCACTCGAGGTTACAATGAGCATCTTGAAATCATTAGGAATATTCCTTCTAACCTCTTATATTTTATGATGATGAGCCTAATGAGATTAACCTAAAGATTAAAACTTCCAATATCTCACCTCATCTCATCTCTCAGCTTCTTACTTCATTGTAGCCTCATTCTCACAAACTACCCTTTGATGATATTATAGTTGTCTTGATTAAGATTCAAAATTCTATTCATCACACTTCATCATATGACAAATTAATCCCTACCTACATCATTGATACTGACACATCTAACTTTGATGATGGTTACACCTTAGATGATCCATTCTTAGGTGATCTTGTTAAGTCCCATGATGTTGAGATTATCCATTATCATTGTTCTTTACTTTATTATTTTAGTGATTATTCTCATATTCCATCATTTATAATTCATAATTTTAGTATTTTTCCTCTTTATCATAGGGTATAAATGGTTCTGACACCTCTAGTTTATGAGGAATATCATAGGAGTATGTTCATGGATCATGCTATGACTGGGCCTTACCACTTTACTAGGTACCTTGATCCCTATAGCCTTCTTATCCTTGAGATGCGTGTGACCCTTCTTTATATTTTTGTAGACATTTCCCCTCCCTCAATAGATCCCAAATTAGAGCCCATTTCTACTCCTACTATAGTTGAGCCGGTTCATGTTCCTTCTATAGTTGAGCCCATTATTACTCCCACTATAGTTGAGCCTGTTCTTGCTCCCACTTTAGCTGAGTCTTTTCTTTCTTCCAATATCATTGCTCCTTTTATTGAGCCTAATATAGTTCCTTCCCTACCATCACCTTTTCTTGGTGATGATTTTATTCCTTTACCTTAGATGGATCCATTGCCCACCAAATAGGTTGATGAGCCTTCCCAAGATCCTTCCATTCTTGTTAAACCTCCTCTTATGAGTACTTCTACTAAGCCTACTCATAGGCATATATATTACTTCCATGCCATAGATAACTATTCTTCCACACATTATCATAAGCTATGATAATATATTGATACTTTGCATCCTTCTACCCCTTAATCATCAAATAAGGACATCCCTCCCCTAAAAATGCTACTTGAGTATATTCTTAAGTATAGAGAGGTGTATTGTATTTGACACTAATGTGTCACCCATCACACTGATCATTGTTTCATCCTTTAACAATACCTTAAATATCACCTTATAGCTATTCCAAGACATTCTACTATTCCTCACATAGGTTTTTCCCATAAGAAGGATCCATGTTCTCCTATAGTTTTACCCCCTATGGTTCCATCCCCTCCTATGGTATCTTCATCACCTTCTATTCCTCCACCCATGAATACTTCACGTGTAGACCATCCCTCCCCTATGGATCCTTCTCCACCTATGAGTCCCTCACCTATGTATCCTTACCCATTGATGATTCTTACATCTCCCATAGATTATATTCCCACCCATCTTTTTGAGCATCCCTTTCTTGATATCACTCCTCAACATGATCCATCAAGCAATCCTACCTTTTTTGTTGAGGAGAGTAGATGAGAAGTATTTTCCTAGTTTTCATTGAAGATAGATGAGACATTAGTATCAATTTGTTTCTAGCTTCATATAGACTTATCAAATGTTCTAGATAATGCATGTGGTAAAATCTATTAGTACTTATGAACACATACATGGTGCTCTTACATTTTCATTTCGATTAGATGTGTACTCTAATATTATCTTTATCTATTTATTATATCATTTTACATTATGTCAAATTCTTATTTATCTTACACGGTAAATTTAATTTTTGTACTTTATATATTGCTTATATTATCAGTTATGTTTTCTTATGGATGCTTTTCTTATAATTTCTTTATTTTCCTTCTTGAGTTTCTTTCTTAAAAAACTCCCTTATTTTCTCTTCCTTATTATTTGCTTTCTTATCTCTATTTTTCACTAATAATTGTCATTGGGACTTGGTTATACAAACATGGTTCTTTTTAGTTATTCCTTTTTAAACATGTGATCAGTTAGTAAATAATTATTCTCATTATAATCTCCTTTCATCGGTCCACTTTGGATCTCTTTTATTTCCTTTCTTCCTTTTTCTCAAACTAAGCATATACATTGTTGAGACTTAAGATAACATGTTAGTTAATTATCAAGCCTAAATGTCCTAGTCAGTCTTGTCTTTATTTACTTAGCTTCCTTTAGCCTAAGCCTATAGCTCATTTGTGTGTATCACTTTATCTTTTATGTATGGTCATTCCAAGTTCGTATGGAGGAGGAATCTTAAAAAACCTTAAAATACATTTAAAATCCAAATAATTTAACAAAAGACAATGATATAATATGAAAAAACATTTAAAAATTCTTAAAAGTCAAATCACACTAAAAGACATGATTAAAATATGTATTAGATCATCCATGTCATTTATAATCAAAATAAATTCTTTTTAAATACAAAAATAAGCCTAATTTGCTTTCATCTAGTCATTTTAATGAATTTTCATCTATTTTTATCCTACTTGGCCCGTTTATCCCTCACTCAATCATTATAGGCCATTCTAGCACTCTTTTGGCCTTTCACATGCATTTCTATACTATTCTGGTTCCCTGGTCAAACATTAGTTTGGCCAAAATTTCCCTCTTTTGACTCAGTTGACTTAAACATCTAATTCAACCCCTTTATTTTCCCCCTCTTAGTGTTTTTTTCTTAAGAAAAAATAATGTACTAACTACAACAACACATAACTACTTGTCCGGCCCTCCTAACCCTGTTACATTTTGAACCCTCCTCCTAACCCTGTTACAATTCCACAAAGTCCTCTAGGTAGTCAAGAGAGTTTAGTTAAACAAATTATGGAAAATAAAATTGAAATTAAAGAATTAATTGGGAAGATGAGGGATCCCACTTCCACCAACACCCACTGCATATATCTAGCCAATTCCCTAGAGACATTGTTAGGTCAAATTGACTCTATAATGAGTCAAATTGATAGATGGGATTCATATCAGGATATTTCTAGGGATTATTATGCTAATAAATCAACATGTGAGGTCAAGAATAAAAACATATCAAAATCCTCTATTTTTGCTTTATTCATTGATCCAACCACCAATGCACCATTTTTAGTAATTGTTAAATGTTTTCCAATCCATCACTGCCAACATAATTTAATCACAATCAATTTTTAGGACCAATGGTGGATGGTGGATGGTTTTTGATTATCCACTATGTAATAATTATATGTAATCAAAAATGCATCATGTCTATAAATCAATCCTAACTTGAAGAAGATATATCATACCATACACTTCTAATTGGGGATACATTTGTTAAGCAGGAATTTGACTAATATGAGGATCTACTAGACCTGATTAGGGGATATCTTATCACAATACACCATGAAAAGGAGTGTTCAAAAGCCTCTAGTAGAGCACAATCATGTAATAACCTTAAGGGGTTCTTAATTTTTTGAGAATTCACCTAAACTAATAAAAATTAAAGTAAATATAATCTAGTGCTCACCAAAGCTTATGGCACAAAGTGGGGATTAGAAAAAATAATAATAAACATGAATAAGAGACATATATTAACATGAATGTATACATAATCATAAAGCATGGAATATAATTACAAATACATATCTATCTACACTTTCAAAGGAGAAACAAATTTAGGATTACTTAGCTTTGAAAATGAACCCATTAAACCTTAATCTCTCCCTTGGCCAAGGTGATTTGCAAGAGGTTTTTGTGGTATATAAGGATAACCAAGAAAAATAATCTCTAGGATACAAAACCTATCAATGCATCCAAAAGACTTATCCAAAATATAATATTCGTATCTCCAAAGAAATTATGGAACCCTAAGATTTGCTTCTCAAGTAGAATTGCCAATAAACAGATGTTCATTCACTCTTACTTCTTTTTTTTTCTCATAATAAATGATAGAAATGAATTTGTATATATAAGTAAATTTGACCCTTAACCCTTCCAAAAATCTTAACCAAAAAGGTCAACCCAGTCAACCTAACATAATTTTAGATAATTATTCACTAGGTCATGAGCTAGGTTAGCCAAAAGCCAAACTAGTTCCTAAGTGAAAATAACCCAAAACTATATAGGGTCAACCTAGTTAACCTAGTACATCCAACTAATAAAAATGGATAAAGGAGGATAAAATGTATCAAGTTAATATAAAGGGTACAATAGAGAATAAAAATATTAGGGATAATGGTTTTAGGAGATAAGTGTATAGATAATAAGTGGTAAAAGGGACAACAATCCTATGAAGCACCGATGGTCTACCCACCCCTTCCTTGATGTACCCCTTAAGATGTGTACTCAGAGATATTAAGACTTGATGGGTTCCTAAAATATACAAAGTGTAAGTAATTGATAAAAGTTTGAATATATTATGTGTATACTTATGCCCCATTTGAAGCTCATCATGTGTCATGTGAGTGCAACATGGGATGGTGCTTCGAGAATAAAACATGATAACACATAATGTTGATGATAATTAAAATGCATTAAGGAAAAAATAATATAAAGGCAAGTATATAATTTAAAAACACATACCTTTACTTACCTTAGTGTTTAGATAAAGAAGTAGACTGCAAGAGAAGTGAAGGCATCCAAATGTGAAGAACATTAGGTGAATCTATAGAAATTAGTGCAAAAAATAGCCAAAAATCATAAAAATTTGAGGATAGGAATATAGTAGTGGAAAACATTATCTACATCATCATGATTCCATAACATTTTATGGTTTGAAAAATGGATGAGTAAAAATAAAGATATAGGAAAAATAAGGAATCTGACGAAAAAGAATTAAAAGAATATTTTTTTTGAAAAGTGATTTTAAATAGATTGAAATGAAATTCATTTGTAATTTTAGACTTATGAATGAGATAAAAATATCTATAATATAAAAATGAGCTAGGATGGCAAGGAGATGACAGGCTAGATGAGAGGGACCCCCAATGGCAGTAACGGGTGCACTACAATCAGGCAACTAGAATCTCAAACTAGTTTTTGAGTATTTTAATGATTTTAAGTATATTTTATAAATTTTAAATTGAAATAATTTTTGGAAATCATAATGAAATTAAATAAAATTCTAAAGTTATAAAAAACCATTTATGGAAATGGGTTTTAAGGGTTTGGGGAAATAAGTGCTATAATGCATTTATTTCACAAAATGTAAGGGGTTAGTAGGGAAAAACAACTAGGTCAACCCAGTTGATTTATTAGGCTAAAATGTGTCAAAATAAACACTGTCGATAATCTAAAACTTAGGAGATTTGGTTGAAAGATAATTCAAGAAACAAGAATAACACCATTGTAATAATGTTATCTCTGATAAGAGATGTTTTATTGATCACATTTGCAAATCCAAACATATGCCTATCTCTACGAAGAGATGTGTGATTGTATTTTCAAGATATATGTATTTTTATACATAATTTTAAGGAATGAGGAGGATGTGGAAGGTCACCAATATTTAGGGAGATGAAGTGGTTTGACTTTCATGATTTACAACATTACATAATTCAAGAAATTACTATTTTTAGAAACTTATTATTTTTAGATTGCACTATTAAAATTGAAATTTAGAAAAATTACATTGGGATTTATAGGGTAAAAATACATCAATAATATCTTCATGTCATCTCATCACATTCTCCTCATTCTTATCTTTCCAACAATTCAAACAGGGAGTCAAATGGAGCTATGGTGCAAAAGTTATGGCTCATGGAAGTTCTACCACCAATTGGGGTAGAACCATCACTTGAATTTTCACTTGAAATGTTGCTTGAATCATCCAAATATAAAACTAAAATAAAAATATTAACTTTTCTTGATTTGGTGTAGATTTTGGTCTCACTTTTGCTTATTCTAAAGTTATTTCTCAACAAGTAAGAGTCTATATGGTTGTACATGCTCTTGGGGCTTGATTGATCTCATAAAATGCCTTTTTCAATCTATATAACTTATTATCATGATTAATAATATCATATCCAAGTGGTTATCCCACATAAACCTCTTCTTCTAGCACTCCATTCAAGAAGGTTGACTTGACATCAATTTGATGCACCTTACACTGGTGTTGAACAACAATGGCTATGATTGTCCTCATCATTTCTAGCCTTACTATGGGTGCAAACATCTAATTAAAATCATGTTAGAGACTTTTCTTATATCCATTTACCACTATTATTGCCTTATGCCTCTCTATCTTACCTTCAGGAGTGGTTTTTGTCTTATATACCTAATTGAATCTTATAAAATCTTTTATTTTTGGTATGTCAACTAATTCTAAAGTTTGATTTCTCTCTATTACATGCATTTATTCATCCATTGCCTCACACCACTTGCTATCCTTTATTTATTCTTGAAATTATATAGGATCAACTGATAAAAAGAGATCAAAATTCATTGTTTTATTTTCATTTTACTCATACCTTGACTACTCATAGACTTCTTATAAGCTTCTTGTCCTTACTAGGCATTGACTTGAGTTGGAGGAGGATGATGATAACTAATGAACAACTCCTTGATGTCCTTGATGGTTATTTCCACTAGATAAATCAAACCTTTGTGAAATAGGGGTACAAATTGTATCATGGGTGGATGTACCACCTATTGTTTTAGATTTATGAAAGGGTCCAATATCCCTTATTTGTGCATGCTCTTATTCTTGTCTCTCATCCCAAGTTTCATGCTCAATGAATTGAACATACCGACTAATTATGAGTTCTTTGGTGATGAAATCATATAACTAGTAAGCCTTTGATTGATTAATATACCCTATGAAAATGCACTTTTCACCTTTGTAGTCCCATTTGGTCTTTATTTACTTGGGAATGTTTTCATAGGCCACACAACTAAACACTCTAAAGTGTTTAACACTTAGCTTCTGACTACTCCATGATTTTTGAGGGATCATGTCCCTAACACTCTTCATTGGAAAAATTTTCAACAAGTATATGGTTTTTTCTACAACCTCAGCCCAAAAATCATTAAGAAAACCCTTTTCCTTTAGCATGTTCCTTGCCATCTCTTGGATGGTTTTATTCTTCCTCTTAGCCACACCATTTTACTATGGTGTATACCTATCTATAAATTACATCTTTATTTTATTATCCTTGAAAAAAATCATGAAATCATTAGAGATATACTTTCCCCATCTATCCATCCTCAAAATATTGTAGTGGCCACTTTGCTTCTCCACCATGTCATTGAATTATTTGAAGGTCTCAAATGCCTCCAATTTTTTCTTCAAGAAATACACCCATATGTTTCAGTTGAAGTCATCTATGAATGTCATGAATTAGACATTATTTGATAGGAAGGGGGTATTCATTGGATCACACAATTTTGAATGTATCATCTCTAAAGGAGCTCTAGCTCTCCATGCTTTAACCACAAGAAATGCACTTTTATGTTACTTCCCCAAATGTAAACTTCACACACTTTGTTTGGTTGTTATATAAGGGGAAACACACTCACCATATTCTTCTTGTGAATAAGGTTCAACCCTCCAAATCTCAAATACCCATACCTAAGGTGTCAAAGAGTAGACTCATCTACTATAAATGTTTTGAATGTTGTTGCAAGCTCACTTTGCATTCTTAATGGAAACATCTAATTTCTTGTCATCTTGACTACTAAAATATGTCTATTAAAACCAATCTTATGAAATATGATGCATTCATCATTCTCAAATCTAACTTTATATCCCTTTTAGACAAGCTACCCTATGTTGATTAGGTTGTGATTTAACCCAAACACATAGCAGACATCTTGAATTTGCCTTTTGTCACCATGCTTGGTGAGGATCAAAATGTTTCCTTTCCCCATGGTGGGAAACTTGTAATTATTTATCATATTTACCTCTAATTTTATTGAATCATCAATATGGTTGAACATCCCTTTATTCCCACTCATGTGGTTGCTAAAACCACTATCCAAGTACCATGTTTCTTTACCACTTTGCTCAACAACGTTGCATGTTATGAAAAAAATTCCACCTTTCTAATTTTTATTAGGTTTAGCCTCTTGTGTATGGGATAAATTTGAATTTTTCCTACTCATGTCAAACTCGTTTATACACTCACTAAAAAAGTGTCCATACTTCTTGAAATAATAACATTAGATGATAGACTTATCATACCTTTGTGTAAATCCTCCTCTTGAAGTTCTTCTTCTCCTTCTTCTTCCTCTTTCATGTGACTCTTGATGGTTATGCATTCCACCTTCTTTATTATTTCAAGTTATTCCTCTTCTTTTATTATTTTATTCTATCCCCCTTTCCTTCATATTCATGTTGGTCTTGAATGCCTTCTCATGGGAGGAGGAGGTTGATTTATTCAAACTTTGTTCATGGGTTTATAAAGAACCTATTAGGTCATATACCATCATTCAACTCATATATTTTGACTCTTCTATTTCAACCATTATAGGTTCAAATCTGATTGGAAGTCTCCTCAACACCTTCCCTTTGATCCTATGATCTTCAAGGGTATCACCACATGTCTTTATTTGATTGGAAATATTCATTGTCCTTATGAAGAATTCATTGATAGACTCATTATCCTTCATTTTTAAGGTCTAAAAGTCCCTTGTTAGGAGTTTCAACTTGACAAGCTTCACCTTGTCACTCCTTTAATATACATTTTCAAAATGTCTCACGCTTGTTTGCAAAGGACAGTTGTTATCTTAGGAAAGATTGAATCAACTAGTGCCATTTGTATGTAGATGAGTGCCTTGACATCCTTTCTCATATTTTCCTTCAACACATTCCTTTATTCTTGGTTTAATGTATTGAAGGTTTCTAGGTCTGTAACCTCATTATATCTACCTTCAACCAACTTCTATAGCTCTTGAGAGTTGAATATATTCTTCATTTTGATGTCACATACATCATAATTCTTTCCATAAAATGTAGGGGGTTGCTACCATGAACTAGAAATGCCTATTGTTATGTCTAAATGGGCTTACAACCCATGGGATTTGATACCAATTTTTGGTAGAAAATAGAAAAAATGTGTAGGCCCAGGTGAGCAGCACACAAATAACATAACAATACAATAAAATAAAATAGGTGATATGTAGATATAGTTTAAAACACATAAAATGTATATCTATTGATTATAAAAAGTCCTTTACAAACATAGCTAAAACTATTTACTAGACTCTTACAAAAAACCTCTATTTTATCCTCCTTGCTCACTAATGGTTAATGTTCTGAATGCTGTTAGCAAACAACATTCTCTTGCTTTGCTTGCTAATGTTCTTCTATTTTTCCTCTATTGTCTTCCATAGTTTGTTGTTGGGTTCTCCTTCTCTACTGATTTATCTTCTCTATTATTTTGCCTTTTATTTAACTGCTACTACTACATTTTTTGCTTTATTGGTTGTTACTCTATTTTCTAGCTTGTGTTATTTTTATTGTTGTTTCACTAAAAATATACTACATAAATTCTTATATTTTATCTTATACTATTTTTTCCACTTATGAATATTAGGCTTATAGCTATCTCACCTACATTTGAATTCCCCCCAAAATTGAAATGGCTCCAAAAATTAAAAATTCAAATCATTGCATTAAATTTTGTTGGTGGTTATAGCTGTTGAGTGGAGCACAATAGTGGTAGGTGAAGAAAAGAATAGTATAATATTTTAACATATTGGAGATGACAATACATATGAATATGCTTTCAAGGTGTGTATTACATGGCCATATTATGATGGTTTTAGACTTTCTTATGGTTAGTCTGTCATCTTAATATATAAGTTTAGTTTAGATTTTTTTATACTAAAATTTTGAAGGATATTAAATGTGAAGCCCTAAAAGCCAGAGGATGAGGGTTTTCCATACTTGTCTCTTTTGTTCCTAAATAAACCAATGCATCATACTCTCTATGAGATCCATTTGAGGTAAGCATTTTGTAAGGATTCTACATATATTATTTCTTTATGTTTAGAGGTTAAATATATGCAATCAAATCTATAATAAACAATAGGTCTTCAAGATATTTTAATTCACAATCAGTCCATCAACTTTGAATTTCATGTAGGTTATGAAATGGAATAAGTAGTCTTTGAATAGTCAATATATATCATAATAGAGTACCATAAACTTGCAATTTATCAAAATAGGTTGTGGAGTTTAAATTTGTATAAATAACCCATGATGATAGGCATGTTAAAATTTGATGGTTTATATGGGAAAACTTGAAGGGACTTGTGTATCCTCAAGAAAAGTTAAGTTCCTTGTTCCTGCAATGGATCCCTTGTCCAAATCTATTGATTACAACTATGGTGGCGTGTTTCACCAACCTATACTCTAAATGTGATTAAATGTATAAGATTTAGCACACCCATATGATTGGGTATTAGCTATATCTATAGTCTTAGGAATATACAAATTATTATGAAGTGATCACTACTAGATTCTACTTTAGTCATTAAAGTATGACTAGGGTATGTTCTAGTGAATGGCATTATGTACAACTTATATATAACTAGGGCGGTTATAAGAGTATTATTGAAAAGTGTATATATTTTAAAATGAACTTAAAAGTATTTAATTTAAAGGGAGATTATTTTGAGGAATGGATGCGACAAATCTATTGAAGAAACATGTTTTGTAACTATAGAATATGTAACTTTATCCTCTTTTGCCATGTACCTTTAGGCCATAATGTCAAAGTAGCATATTGTAAACTGTAATTATTTGCAAATTTTTGATCTTTATGATAGGTGGGAATTAAATAATGGTTTTTTTGGATTCCCTAAACAAATGAATTTTAATGTTCATCTAAAATCTAGGGGACATAATATTTTCCCATATATTATCTAATATGAACCTATGACCTTGTAAATCCTTTCCTCTATACTTATATAAGAAACCAATTTTATCTTTAAGTTTGTTCAAGATTAATAGGCATTCACATAACCTATTTTTATAAGACAAAGTGTTTAGAAAAGTATCTTTAAAGGGAAACCCACATTGATTTCAAGAGAGAGAGAGTATAAACTATAATCATATAGTAACAAATATTAAAAATAGGTTTAATTAGGCACGAGAGAGATGAGATCTAACTCTACCTCACATGGTATTACACTTATGACCTTAAAATGTAATATCTTTTAGAGCATATGATTGATCAATGTTATCTTCTTCCCTTTTACTTTGTGAAATCAATCCAAAGCTTTGCTAGTGTTTATATAAGATAAAATTGTCAATAGTCCTAGTTCTAACTTATCACTTCTTATTAGGTTGACAAAACACAAAGGTGCTCATGGATACTTGTTTTAAAATTACACTTTTTAGGACTAGACTAGGTTTCTTGACAATATTGACACTCATTTAAATATATTTAAAACTTAAGAATATGTAGGTTGTAAAGGATATTCTTGGACTTAGAAAATATACATATTAAAATTCTTAGCAAGTTTATGCTCTTAAGAAATTTGTAAATTTTAACCCATTGAAGATTGACTCAATTCTCATTTAATCTAATGTTATTTAGAAGATTTCTCAAGTTGATAAAGTGTTCATGCTTTTAACTATTTAAAAATCATTTTATTCTGAGAGATAGGTAAGATGAGTTACACTATAGGTGTTGTGCTCAAGAATGATCTAGTTTAAGTAAAGTAATAAATATAATTAATCCAAAATATGGTTCTTGTACTTCCTTCATTATCTATCTCCTCAAAGCATTGGAATTTATGTTGACAGTGTTCAGATATTGATAGATGATACTAGACTCAATGCTTTACTTCAACTCATGCATCTAGACATAAATTTATAAACTATCAATTCAATACTAAAGTTCCTTTGTTTTATAATACAATATCATTGTAAAAACAAGTAAAAGTGCTACATACCATCACTATAAATAATTCATATTGAGAATCCAAAAATGATATAATGGTCTATTTACTCTATGTTATAGAGGACTACAAACCATAGTGAGTGTTGTAAGATTCATTATAGCAATGCATGTCTATGTAGTTATAAAGAGAAGACACATAACTATACATTATTTTAACAAACAAGAAATTAAACATTCTTATCAAGTATAACTATTTTTCACAAATTATTTGTCATACATCACACTTTCAAACTATTGAGAATTTACTTAGCTAGTCCACCTAGACCTCAATGTGTCTAGTTTTTATTTTAAGATAGACTTAAGATCAAGAAGATTGATTACTAATAGCCACCAATATCCATCACATGTATCCTATTTATTCTAGTTTGATAAAATGTAATGTCCCCATTTTGAAATTAAAATAATATTATTACTAAAACAAAAAGTATTCTTAAATACTTAAAATAAAGTAATAATAGTCTAATTTATTTTTCACTTAAGTTGGGACCTTTTGAGGGTCATGAGCACTTAAGGCCTAAAAGTGAATTTTATAAGGAAGCTTTATATATTATCTCTTTTTTAAAAAAAAGGTAAACTTTACCTCCTTATTTTGGGCACTACACTTGGAAGAAGGATATAAAAGGTAAGGAAAGGCTCATTTGGAAATGTTATGTTTTTTTAGAATATTGACTTATTAATCAAGTATATCAATCTTGTTCATCACAACTTGAGGATGAAAACCTTAAAATTTGATAAGGGTTTGGGGATGAAAACCTCCATTCTTATATCCAGGGCAACTCGACTCAATAGCTTTAATTGTGCTTTAGATTTGTATGGTTGCATGCAATTGTACCTACAAAGGTGTTTTATAATAGCACCTTGTTCAAAGGCAAAGTAAATACCATGGAGAGTTGTTTTCATTGATTTATGATTATTTGATTATGCAATTGAGCTCCATTTTTAGGTTTGAAAGAACCTAGGGCTATAACTAGGGGTTTTGGAACTTCGGGAAAATTTTTATGGGACATTACATGGAGGGAAAGTTTTGATTCTAATTTTGTTTGATAGATACTATTTTTGTGATTATTTTGAGTTAAATTTTGCATTAAAATTCTAAATATTAAAAAAGATACGATTTTTTTAAATTTCATTTGATTGAGGTAAATAATAAATTATTGAGGCCTGAAAATAAGGTAATTAATTCAAAAATTTATTATAATAGTTTTCCACTTGGGTGACTTGCTTGGGAAGGTTGGTCGAAAGTTAAATTTAAGGGTTTGAACACCATATTTATTTCTCTAATTTTTCCTAAGTGTGGCAACTCACTTGAGCAAGTTTTAAGGCTAATTTGGAAGTGGAAACATAGTTATACCTTCACTTAAAAATCATAATATTTGTAAGGATAATTTTCATCCTCCTTACCTCTATCACTTCACCAAAAAGGTACTTTGTTTTAAATTTTTTATTTATCTATTTTGGAGCGTGTTTTTCTTGGAAATTATTCAAATTTTCTAGCAAGGGTTTGTTGGTTTATGGATAAGATTTTAGTTGATTAGTAATATTATCTAAGGGTTTATTGGAAAAACCTAACTTGGTCTAGTTGTCCTATTTGGGAACATTATATAAAAAATAGATGAGATTTGAAAAACAAGTTCAAGAACATTAAGACATAACAAGGAATACTCTTTCTCAACTAGGTTGTACGAATTGTAACCTAGGTTCATCCTATCACCATCTAATGTAGTCCTAACTTGCATAGTCTCTTGTCCTTCATAATAAATTTAAATGATCATGTTGTGTTATAATTATTCAATAATTCATTTAGGCATTGCTAAAGTCATGTGATATACTCATTTTGTAAAGCGAGAATAACAACTATCTATATTACACATTACTTATAAATGGTTTTTCAAGTGTTCAACAACCTAGTAAGAAGAACTTAAGTACAAAACAATCTTGGTACTACTTGTCATGTTTCTTCTATTAAAAAATAGAGAATTGTCTTGGAATTTAGAGAAATAATTATAACAATAGTTTTGATTCGAAAACCCTAATGTCATGAAAGTGTCAACTTAATCTCTTTAGGATTGAATTGACCTATTTTTTAGGTTAGCTCAAGTTTTATGAGATTTTATTTATAAATTTTTTTACAAATTACTATTTATGACACATGACCCATTCACTCTTCTAGTTGTAATTCAACAATAATGAAAGTAAATATGAACTATATAACAATTCAAATTTTATGGATTCCAATAAGTTAATTAACTAACATAGTATTTTTACAAGTGCTTCTTCCACTTATGCAATACAATAGTTCTTTAAGAAATCTCATTTAAACCTCATTACCCCCCTCAAATTGAGTTCAACATGTCAATTTTACAAGATAACATTCCAATCCATAATTCAACCTCAATGCCTTATATAATACATAGTCATCATTGAATCAATTTTCTACATAAACATAAGGAGATGGAATTACATCTATTCTTGCATGCAATAATAACCCTAAATGGATGAAATGTGTTATATATAGGTTTGGTAATACATATTACTCTCCTCAATAAATGCATTAATTATATGTTTTAAACCTAATACCATTGAAATGCCTAGGTAGCATTTCATTGTTTAGGTTGCATAATTCATACAAACATGTCTCAGATTTCATGGATGATGTATGGGCCCATACACTTGATATTTAATTTAATTGGGTTCTTGGTATACCTTGAATCATAAATCAACACATGTGTGCCTCTATGCAAGACCTTTTCTTTGATATAATTTTCATGCCAAACCTTTTTCCCTAACTTCTCAACACCTTATCACAAAATAGATAGAATGCACTTTTATTCTAGTTTCATTAGTTCCTTTAAATGCATATCCAACAATTTTTTATCATCCAAACACCTTGCATGACCATGCATAATTAAGGTACAATGAAATCCACTATCAAGACTACTTCCTTGTTTAACACTAATTGGAAATGAGTATACTTTTTCAACCTCTTATAGGTAGTTTGATAGGCCCATAACATGGATAAAACTCTATCATCTCAATCCTTGCAACCTACATCACATATTTTGATAAGAGTAGTTTCTAATATTTTTTTGAATGCATGTACTCTCTCATTTTATTTTGGGTTATAGGGTATAGATTTATTTTTCATAATCATGAACTTGTTGAGGAGAATACAAACCATTTATACAAAAACATTTTCTACCGATATCACTTTTTAAACTGAGTGGGAACCCATATCTACTTATAATGTTCTCCCATAATAACCTTATATCTTAGTTTGGTGTGTAATCCTTGGTAGGTGTTGTTTCTCCCCATCTTGTAAAATAGCTTGTGTTTATAATGATATGTCTTACTCCACTCTAGTGCACAAGTAGAGTAATTATCCCAATAAAGTTTATTTCCCATTTATCAAAAGTTTCTTGTGCTATGATGAGTATCAAGGGTATTTCATCCATCTAACTTGGGTTTTTAATCTATTGACAAATGTTAAACTTTTATGTGAAATCCTTTGAGTTTTATAGATTGTTTGCCACCATAATATTGAGAATAAAATCTTGTGCATAGCAGATTCACCAACATAATGACCACTAATGAATCTTTCATGACATTCATGCAATATTACTTCTCACTTATGTTTTATTACACACTTGTGCAATGCCTCATCTCTTCCAAGTTTATACAGTTCCCCACCAATAAGATTTTAAGGTGTTATATGTAAAGCAAGTTGATTCTTATCCCTTGTTTTCCAATCATTTGGTGCTACCCTTGAAAGTAGAAATATTGTTATCTCTAACAAATCTTAAATCACCCTTTAAATTATGTAGATATTTGAATTAATCAAGTCATCTTCAATATCTTATGAACTCTCCCTTGTATTGATTATAGACTAGTGATTTGGTCCATAGTTCTGCTTCTTGGGATTCACTACTACTAAAAATTAAAACCTGTGAAGGGAATGATCCACTTGTAAATCATTCCATGTAACACTGACTTGTTGACCAAATAATTAAGTGATTTATGGATTGTGAAAATATGAATGGATCAGACAAAAATTATTTCTATTTTTTTTGGAGTGCTTAGACCATGGCCAATACTTCTCACTCGGTTGTTATATAATTGCACTCTACTAGATAGATCTTTTGACTTAAAAAGTAGATTGGGTGATTCATCTTGCCTTCACTCCCATTTTTACATGAGGATAATGCCAACTATAGTCCTATATGTATTAACATATACATATAAGGGCATATTATAATATAATAATTAAAATAATGTCACACTTGTGAGTGTTTCCTTTAGCATCTCAAATGCTTCTTATTTCCTTTTTTTCAAACAAAAAGGCTCATCCTTGAGAGTTCTTCCATTAGACCTAAAACATTCATATAATTATTTATGAACTTGTTATGACAAAATATATGGCCAAGGAACACACACACATCCATTTGAGTGCGTGGTACTTCTAGTTGTAGAATAAAAAAATATTGGCAAGATCTAGGAGTATATCTTCTTTGCATATGACACAATTAAGAAAAGTACCAAAAGGTTTGGAAAATGCACACTTATTGATATTGAGAATTTTTTTAGTTGATTACATCTCTTAAAAATAAGCCTTAGGTTATGGTTTTTATCCTTGACTAAGCCACACATGGTCTAGTCATACAAATAGACCTAAAAAAGCTTATGTATGATATGTTTAAATGCATCCACCACTATGCATAAAAATATAGTTGACATATTATTTAGACCAAAAGGTATCACATTTTAGACAAAATAACTCCATTTAGTAAATAAGTTGGTCTTTTCCATATCCTCTTCTATGATCTATACCTGATGGTACTTGAATAATCCATTTACAAAGGTATAGATCTTGTGAAATATCTTCATTACATATAACACTTGTCAACTTCAAAAGATCTGATAAATCAATCACTAATCCATCCTATCATAGAATGCACATAATTTTTCCATACATTTGGGCTTATATTGATGTATCATCTCCTATATTCACATATTTAGTTTGTATTAACAATAATAGTTGGTTTGCTTCATTCATTAACATATTTTCTCTCGTAGGGTTTGGATACATATCTTCTTTCACTTTCCTGATTGGGTCACTTTATCCATCACTAGTGAGGTAAGGCCTTAATCCTTGTGTTAAATTAGAGTGAAAACCTATATTAATCATTTCTCCTTTGGATCAATATTCACAATATTGACATTGTGTATTGTCTTATCTTTCATTTACTTCTCTAGCACAAATAATATCTGGTGTTGTGTTGCCCCAAGATTTTATAGTAAGCATAATATATTTACTATTTATAATTGATTACGAATCATGAAATGTGACTCATAACCCAAAAAAATTAAATGGTTATGGTTTATTGTGGCTATTTGTTTCCCTATATTGGACCTTGGTATCCTCCTTATCACAGTGATGATGCCCATACTTATGACTAGTTAGGAAAGCTACTATGTTACCTTTTAGGTTAAATAGGTGCCCAAATTAATTATTACTATAGTGAAGGTGGTGCCCAACCTAATTTTTTATATGGTGATAGTGGAGCTCATAATATCTGATGTTATGGTGATGGAGTGGTTCAACCTAGTTGATGTTATGGTTATGATGGAACCCAGATCCCATACTAATGAATCTATGTGTCTTGTGTTTTTTTAATTGGTTTTGTCAGTGGTGGTTGCTACATAATGACTTTGAATACATATATAGTGATATCCTCTTTTAGATGCTGAAAATACTTGTATTTATTCTCATCTTTCATGGTGGATTTATGATATCTACAACACATATTATGTGGTTAATGAAAATAAGGTTGAAATAAATGAAAATATGTAGTATCTTAATTCCAAGTGTGACATAACATAGAAAATTACATTTTAGTGTGTGGACACTTGTTGTGATGGTGTCATTGTTGCTTGCACTCAACACACTAGATATAAAGGTTTGTATTCTTTACTCTGTTTATCTCATCCATCCTTTGTAACAAGACATCTAACTTAGCATTAGTCCTCTCACTTTTGGAAAGATGCTTTTTGTAGTCTATAATCTTATCTACTCTTATTAAGGATACCCTAGCTTTAGCTTTAGTTTGGACTAAGTTTATGCTATCAAAAATCATATCTTACTTGAAAACCCTTATAAAAACCATGCAAGCTTATTAGTATCTTAAAAGTTAAAGGTCACCTTATTTATCACAATGAAGAACCTATGATCATACTCTCATATAGATTTTATTAGCATCTATATGATCTCCTTAAGGTCTTAAATGGTCTAACTTGTGCACTTCTACATTTTAAAATTTTCTAAAAAAAAATATTTTTACATCATTTAATATTAACTTGGTGTCATCATTCTTGATGATGAATTCCAATGCTTAGTTGGTTATTGATCCTATGAGTTTACAATGTTTGGTTTTTTTAGTTATAACTCCCTTGGATTCTTATTTCATCTCATAATTCAATAAATATTATTGTGGGTATATAGACTTGTCATAAGGATTTAAAGTCACAAACTCCCCAATAAGGAGTTTCACTACCCCTAAAAGAGGATTAATTACTCTTAGTTTATTATGTGAGTGAATTGATGTCTGCCACCCCATTGAAACAATAATAAGTATGGTTAGTGTAGTTAAAACAGGTGTTTAACTAACTTGATCTCTAATTTTTTACTTGTCTCTCTAATATTTCTACAACTTCCCCAAGCCACTTTCTAGTTATTGTGAGCTCCCAATATACTTTTTGATTACTTATATATGTAACTAGTGATGATGTGTGAGATGTGTTTCTATGGAGTGAATGAATTAAATTGGGGACTCAATAATAACCAGCCCCAAACCTTGCTTGGACCCTTTTTCATATAGTATGTTGTGGAAAGACTACCCTTACCATTCCATATACATGTGTTGAAGTTGAAGATTATCCATTAAATTATTTCTAATATGCTCTATTTTATCTATTATATCTACTATCTTGGGTCTCTTATCTCTTTCCCATTCCAATTTAGTGGTGATATCTTCTTCCCAATAGATGTCTATGATATTATAGATTTATTTGATCACCATTTGAGTTTTGGATTCAATCTCATCTAGTGGAGGTATACTTCTTTATGATCTTTGTGATATTCTATTATTATTCCTACACATAACTAGCTTCAACCTTCCATATTAAAAAATATTTTATTTACTTCATATTTTATATTGTTTTAATTTCTTCCAAATATCCACAATATTATTTATGTATTTTTCTCTCTTATTTACATAGGTCCTTTTTTTCCTTACAATATTCAAACTACTCTAGTCTCCCAAGGTCTCATATCCTTCATTCATCTTGTAATAATTTTCATCCTCATGCTACCTTTTTTGACTACTCAAGATTAGTTGGAATTAAAACCACATATTTTTCCACATCACACATCTTTAATAGTACTAGATGTCTCTTTGAAAATGTCCTTTTTATTTCCTTCATGATCAAGTCATATGTAGTATTTAATGTAACATATCCTTGCATTACAAAATCAAGTACATAACCTTTAATAGTGATTCTTACCCAATGATAAATAACACACCTCTATTTAGTATATATATATTCTACCTTTTTGAATTTTCTTTGTTCCATTCAATTTTTCCATTCTATGAGGTTGAAAATAGTATTCTCAATCCTTGACAACCATGTTTCTAAAAATTCAAACAACTCACACTAGAAAATATCATAAATATTACCATATGTATTGGTGGTAACAATTTATTGTGCATGAATTCTTATTCTAATAGACTCTTATTGATTGAACTCACATACCATGTGTTATATCCATATTTCAAGGTATCTTTGACCTAAAACCCATCTTAACATCTTATGAGTCTTATCAACAAACCATTGTTAGCAATAATTTTAAAAAATCCTCTTTATGACATACTAGTGTTGTAGTCTACAAGTTACTATGAGACATGTAAGATAGGAAATGGTCCATACATGGTAATTTGATGGCTAAATGTGATATAACCCATATTTAACCAATTCATATACCTAAAGGGAGTGATTTAAATCCATACTTTTCAAAGAAAATAATAGTTAAAACATAAAACATTTACAACTTAGAAACATATACTTTATGATTCATATTATTAGTTACAACAAAGTGTTGTGGCTAAGGATACATTTGTTTGAAAGAGAGATTGATCTATAAAACTCAATATTTTATAAAAACCAAAATATTAACTCAAAATAACGCCTAACTTATCTTTTTTCAAGTGATAAATACTTATAGAGTCGTCGTGACTCTTCAACTTCTCATCTCTTCATTTATTCTTCCTATTTGGTCCTAGGTAATATTTCAAATTTAAATTTGTCTTTTATACTTACATGAATGTTTAAAAAATGTAAAATATACATATGCCACATATAAAATTTATATAAATTAATTATAAAATAACACTCAAATCCCTTACTAATTATATTTCCATATTTCTTTTTCTTTTTAAATCAAGATCTAGAATTCAATTAATCCTACCACTCTTCCTAGTTGAATTTGTAAATATTTAATAAATTTTAGTGGCATAATAGGAGATAAAACATTGAACACATACACCACAAAAATGTCCTAATTTTTTAAAATTATGAAGGATAAATTAACATAGAGATTGAAATAACACACAAAGAAACTATGGCTAATAGATTTGATAGAATGCCATGGAATAATACCTAGAAAATACATTTGCCCTAAGAAAATTAGATGTATAAAAAATGAAATAATATATAATCCTAGAAGCATACAAAGCATTAAAGATAATTTAGGTTCATCAAAAGATGAAACCCTAAGGTTTATAATTATAATATGAATAAAGTGGTTTTACATCAAAATGTAGTACGTATATCCATAAACATGCAATCAAGCCTACTAAGATGTAAAATATTAAAAAAAACATAATTAATATTTAAATTATAGATTAATAATTAGTGAAAATAGGGTTTAGATGATCATCTTAAATTTTATTTTAATATATAAATAGTTTCCATAATCTAAAATAATAACTAAGGTTTTAGGGTAAGAGAGTGAGAACCCAAAAAATTCATAGTAGCTTGAGCGCTTTCCCAAAAATGTACACTCCTTATTTTTGGTAATTGAAAGTATGGATTAGATATTTATATAAAATAATAGATAGGTTGAATTATATTTGATGAATGTGTTTATTAAGTCTAGGGCTTAGAAAAGTTCTCTCTCCTTTCTCAATTTTTACATTGATCTTTGGGAAAATGACCTTCTTCTTCAAACCCTAATAGATAAATTGAACTTGTGAGAGATAAGTAAAATATTTTTTTTGAGGATTTTTCTCATGTTTAATAGGGGTTTTAAGTATTAACTAATTATTAGTACCCTTAATGGTATACAATATCGAAGACAACATGTTGATCAAAATGCAATTCAACTAGGTAATTAAGTGTGATGTAGTGTCTATCTAATATTTTTTTTACACTACAATGAATTGTTGATTTATTATATATTGAAGTAATGAATGCTCTTCATATTTCCTCTAATTATTAAATTTCTTCCATATATTCTTGCATTAAATAACTCATTCATTTATTCTTATAAATAAATAACACACATGTGTATTTCTAGATATCTTGAATTCAAATTAGGACTCTAATGGTGAGTGAGATGACACATAATAGGTGAAAAAATAGACAATACAAGACCACATGAACTAGGTGCATATATAGAAACTAACACAACACATTCCATAGAAACGTAAATTATATGGATTTTTGGGGAACCACTAGATACACATAGGGGAAATGGGAAAGAGAGAAAGAGGGGAGATAGAGAGAGTAAAAGGAGTGAAACATGACATAATTGAAAAAAATAGACAAACCTATCTACAAATGTGACAATAAGTGATAAAGGCACAAGTACCCTAAAATAATGAAATTTTACAATTGATAAATGTCTAGAGACCATTTTAGGTGTCTACATGATGCCCCACTTTGATGTGTGTGTGTGTGTGTGTGTGTGTGTGTGTGTGTGTGTGTGTGTGTGTGTGTGTGTGCGCATGCATGCATGCGTGTGTGTGTGTGTGTGCACATATTTTATATCAAATCCAATGCTCTTGTAAAACAAGAAAAATATTTACATGTGGATAAATTCCCATATTCATAATTTGTTGAAATATACAAAGGAACAACTATAAGTAACACACCTAGTTCTTTTGGAGAAATGAGGGTACCCCTGCATGAGTTTCAAGTGCCTTTTTTTATAATTTAAAATATTTTATTGAAATAAAAAATTACCAAAATATAAGCTTACAAAACACCAAGAATCTATATTTTTTTAAATAGTTATATTCTAATCTCACACCTTGAAAAACTAATCTATGAATGATTTCAAAAAATAACATGCATTATTTTAGCATGTTCATGTAATTTTCATGTAATATTACCAAATAAACATACTTACTAAAATGAAATTTCGTGCAATATGCATGCACTTGATAATTGATGATAATTACTAAAAAGACAGTCTTCTTGCAAATTAGCACACTAGATATATTGATTATTTCTTCTCACAATCTTCAACAATAATATTTTTTAACCCATAAAAACTTAGGTCTTGCATGATATCTTCCATTATTATGGTCAAGGATCTTTCATTTGATTTCACACATAAATTTTTCTCCCAATCTACAACCCTATTACCTTCTCTGTATACATGCTTAATTTTTGTTTCTTTCAGCTAGTTTAGGAGGTTCTTACCTTATTGAATGAGACTCTAAATCAGTTAGTTACATATTTTATTATCTTACATTACTCCAATCAAGATAAGGGAGTTTCCCTCAAAAATTTGCTTATTAATATTATTTTTAATAGCCATTTTTAATCCCAAAAAAATCCTATCTACCTCTACTATATTATTAATGTTGATACCCATGTAAAGACTCTTGAAAGTATCTACTTCCCCTTTATCATTTATTGTGATTGCTTCTACTCCTAATTATCCTAGTTTTGATTTATATGTCCATAAAAATTTAACTTATACCAACCCTTTGGTGGAAGCTCCCAACCATAACTACTTTTGTTTTCTTTATTAATACTTTTGTTTGATGGTTTCATCTTATCATAATGTCTTTTTAGAGGGGTCCAATTACAAAGAATATTCAACTCACTTGGATTAACCTATTTATTCTTATGCATTTATGAAGCATAAATATAATTAGTTATATTCCTTTTGATTTCTTTCCAGAGTTGCTCCTGAGTTTTATGAACATGGTGCTGATAAAAAATTATCGAATTTATAGTTAACCACACTTTTTAGATGATAATAATATGAGCCATATTCCATAGATATTTAAGGAGGCTCAAATTATTACCGCACTCCCATGATTTAATACTTGTTGAGAGGGACTTACTTAACACCTAAATAATGTTTAAATAATTTAAGAATTCTGTCATATCTTAGATGCATAATTATAATCTAAGAGTAAGTGATTCACCTCTTACATACTATTAAAACACACACCACATATTGAAGAACCTAAGTATCCTTTCTTCTTAATATGATACCCTAAAAATATTCCCATGAATATCTAACCATAGAAAAGCTTTGGATTTTATCCATGACTTAGATGCCCATATCTTCTCCCAATGATGATCTTTGGTGTTAGTATTAGAGTTGGTAGTTTGTTTTTTGTATCCATATTTGACCATGTAAAAACATGAACCTTTAAAGTTATAGAGAATAATATCACTATTAATATTCCAAAGAATATAGAATCCTTGAAGGAGATTATTTACTTCCTTGTCAACCTCATTATGGGATCTATCCTGATTTTGGAATATCTTCCAACTTTTAGTAATATATCCTTGTATGATAATTTCCACTTGGTAGTCGTTGACCTTGTTTCTCTACATATCTTTTTTATCCCTACTAATTAATCTAAATTACTCCTTCATTTGAAGTGGGTGTTCTCAAATCCATGAATCTTCCCAAAAGTCTATAGTTTCCCTCTTTTGCACTTTTCTAAACATATTTTTAAGTAAGAAATCCCTTGCCTAACCTAATGTTATTCCAAATTTTTGATCCTTGAGGCAAGTCTCTTGTACTAAAGATTACTTACAGATTTACATTATCAAGATACTTACCCATTATAATATTAATAAAAATTTTAGAGGTACTTGTGCCAAGTCTCCAAACTATTTCAACAATAAGTTTTATATTAAACATTTTGATATTTATTATGTTTACACCTCCTAGACAAGTTGGCTTAAAAATAATCTTCCAATCCACCAAGGTAAATTTAAAATTCTCACCTATTCCTTGCCAAAAAAAATGTCCTAAGAGTTTTATAATTTTTTTTGATGATTCCTTTAGGTGAAACCATTAGATAAACACAATATATAGGCATGGCTTGAAGGACCACTTTGATAAGAGTTAGTGTACCTATTAATTGCAAGATCTTACCTTTTCAAGTATTGAGCTTAATTATGATTTTATCAACTAAGCTATTAAACATGTGTTGTTTCCCTATTTATTTAAAATGAGTAATTCCAAGATAAGTTTTTAGGAGGGTGGATTTATCCATTCCTAAGATTCTACAGAGAAAATTATTGTGCATAGAGGTAACATTAAGGAATATCACTTTTGATTTATTCTTGTTGAATATTTTATCTTGATGATTTATCATACCTTGATAAAATATCTCTAATATCCTAAATTTACTAAAAACAAGGGTAGGAAAATATCATGGTGTCATACATAAATTGTTGATAAGTGTGGGTCATTCCTAATGAAGTAGCTTGGATACCTTTAATTTTTGAATATTCTTTCAAATATTTTAATATTTTATCAATAGCCTCAGTCGTAAGAATAAAAATTTAGGGTGAGAGGGGGTCCCCTTATAATAGACCTAAGGAGGAAGAAAATAAGCCTTCTAGAGAACTTTTGATAAGCATAAATAATTTAGGGGTAACATAACACATTTTGATCCAAATTCTCCATTTGTCCCTAAAACTAAACCTTTTCAATATAGAATTCCTTTCCTTTTTTAAGTACTAGGGAATATATGATCTCATGGGCTAGGATGATACCATATAAAATTTGTCTTCTTTTGACAAACCCACCTTGCTTCTATGAAATCAGTGATGAGAAGATTATCTAGAGCCTATTAGCAATACATTTAGAGATAATTTTGTAGATGATATTATAAAGAGAGATAGGCCTAAAATCCTCTGAGTATTTCAAATCTAATTTCTTAGGGATAAGGGAATAATTAGTATCATTGAGATAATTTAACATAGCCTTGGAGTTTTTATACTCTTGAATGACCTCTTTGAGACCTTCACCAAGAACCTCTATAAATGTTAAAAAAATAGAGTCGATAAGCCATCTAGTCCTAAAGATCTATCCCCTATCATGTTAGCAAGGGATACTTTGACCTATTATAAGGAAGTGTTTGCATCAATAAATCATTGTCCTAGTTTGTGACCAAATGAGGGATATGATTAAGGAAGGTTTCATGTTATTCTTTGATTATACTATGATCTTCATTGAGGATGTCTTTCCAAAAGTCTACCAAAACCTCTTTGATTTTATGTGGATTCTCCACTATTAAACCTTCTCTTATGTCCATGTTCCTTATAAATTTACATTACATACTCATTTTTTAGGTTGGGTGGAAGAATTTAGTATTCCTTTCTCCTTATGTGAGACATTTGATCCTTAATTTATACCTCTAATATATTTCCTCCTTTTTTAGGATCTTTTCTAGCTTAGAGGAAATTTCCTCTTTTTCTTCTAGGATATTTTCATTATTTATTGTTCCACTATAGTTGTTGGATACTTTCATTTCTAGCTTCCAGATCAATTTTCTATTGAAATATGTTTTTAAAAGATTCCTTATTATAGGATTTTAAAACTACTTTGAGACTCTTCAATTTTTGAGAGAATTGAAACATTTTCATACCATACCTTCTGTTAGGAGTAGTCTAGTGCTTAATAACTAGGTCCTCAAAATCTAGGTGTTCCATCCAATTTTTTTCAAATTCGAAAGGGGGTTTCCTAGGTTGGGTATCATATTCTATCCATAAATCTATAGGCTAGTGATTTATTCTGACAAACTTTAGGACTTGTAAGTATATAAGGTAATTATTGGTAAATCAATTCTTAGAAGTAAGGAATCTATATAACATTTCCATAATAGGATCCTTACATTTTATCTTATTATTCTAGGTAAACCACCCTTTAAAGGGTTTGACATCCAAGAGATATATCTCATCTATGAATCTATGGAAAATATAATTACTAAGATTCTTCAGTCTTCCTCAATTTTTTGAAGTATCTAATTTAACATGAAATTTCAATCCAACTATCCATGTAGACTTTAGATCATTGCCCATTTTCAATCCTATCTGATTCCAAACCTCTTCTTTCTCTCCCTAGGTTTTTGAGCCATAAAATTGACTAGATTAAATTTGAGAAGGGAAATAAGGCTAACAAATTTGCATGATAGATAGTTGCTATCTATTATCAGATTTTATAGTTTGACTATGAGCATATTCTAAAGAATGATTAATTATCCTATTGTTCCTACTACATTGCTTCTAAATAACCCCCCTATTTAAACTACTAGAAATAACCTTAGTGTGAGCTAAGAGAATCTAAATCTTGGTTTTTTGAAGCGTGAGGATATCTATGTTACTATAAGTAATAAGATGTTTCACTATTCCTTTTTTCTTTGGTGTATTAAGGCCCCTTATATTCCAAGAGATAATCTTCATCGAGAAGGTTTACTTCACTTGGTGCTTGCTAAGAGATTATCTACCTATTTTTTGTTACATGATATTACCTCTTCCATTGTTACCTCATGTATTTTATTTTATTTATTTGGTCCCCCTACTAATATGGACCCAAAATCTCTTTTTAGATTATGATTATGAGTTTGAGACATTACTCTCATGTTCTCTTTTGTGTCAGAATTTGGGTCTTTTTCTTCCTCTTGACTAGCCCACTATTCTCCTTTTCTATTGTGCTCCATGTTATTATTTTTGTTTTGGCATTAATTACCTTCATATTTATCTTGATGTTTTAGGATTTCATTGAAAGGGTCCTGAAGGAGAATTTCCTTGTCTTTCTTGAACTCATAATTATGTCTTTTTCCATGACTTTATTTTCTATTTGATATTGTGTTTCTGGAGCACCTTTTGTTCCCCTAAATATACTTCTTTTTTTAATTTTTAAAATGATCATCACATTTTTCAACCATTTTTAATGTATTCTATTGATTTCCTATTTTTTATACCATGGGACAATCCCTAATGAGGTGACCATATTCATGGAAATATATACATCTAAATAGGATGATTTAGTAATAAAAATCTTGGGTCCATTCCATTTCTCTTGATCTTAGCATTATGTTTTTTGGTAGAAGATTATATAAATCTAATTTAACATAGATTATGGCATAACTAGAGAGGCATTTTCCATGATACAACTTTAATGTTTCCATAGGTTTAACTAAATTATTGGCTATAGTTTTAAAGATATAAATTGACCATAATTCTTGTGGTAATGCATACATGTGGATCTAGATCGATGTTGTTGTTGGTAGTTCCTCTATTGGCTTGAATTTAATCTGCCAATGTTTCATGAAAATCCCAACATTTATGTAAAAATATGGACCTCCACCAAAGACTCTATCAAGTGCCAAATCATTTACAAATAACCCTACCAAATACCCTCTTGCACACATTCTTATTTCAAACTCCATCTATTTTCCAAATTTTATTATCCATGCATAAAATTATTCTAGAGAGAGTTTCACTCCTCCAAATTTGCATATTAGGTTACTACCATGTAATCATGTTATATTATTTTTTATTTCTCTAGGATCAATCATGGATACTAGATTATCCTTAGAGACTTGCATTCATGACCTTCTAGACTTGGATTCTTCTAATTTTTTTATTTCTTGCTACAACCATTATTGCATTGATTTCCTTCTTTTATATCATTTTTCTCGTACCAGCCAAAATTTTCTTGAATGAGGGTTTTTTGGGGGGGGGGATGAATCTTCCCCTATAGTTATTCATTGATTAATATAACACTTTGCATTGAATTTTTATAAGATCTGAGTAAATGAAGGATGAAAATTCAAAACTTGAAATAAACTTTCATTAAACCCTAACATAGCTCTTTCCCATATAGTTTCAAGTGCATTTGAATCTATGTTAACTCTTGGTTTTTAAATATATGTATGGATGCCCTTATGTAAATTATGTTAAATCCTATATACATTTCTATATATAAAATTTTGTGGCAAAAAATCAAGCCTATATAAATAATATGAGTAATAAAGATTCGAGGTTAAGAAATGTCTTGAATTTATCTAATGTTAGGAATAGGTGCCATAGGCTAGATATATCTAGGTGTAATTAAAATACTAATTCCCCCATTCATAAGAGAAAATACATACTAAATGCATGGAACCTAGTGTTTGGAGTATGGATAAAATGGGTGGAAAATATGCCCCCTTTTGACATGTGACATGAACCTATGAAGCACATATCTCAAAACAAATTGATTACACGTAAAATTTATAAATTAAGATATAAAACCATTGATGTCTCACATAGAATCACATCATCTTAGAATAAAGTATATTATAAATAAATTTACCCACATGAACCTATGATGCAATCAATGTAAGTGCATGAATAATATGTTCCACATAGGAAAAATGTAAGCAATTTAAGTGGAAGAGTAATATTACCCACAAGGGAAAAATGTAATTAATGTAAGTGTATGAGTAATGTGCCCCATATTAAGGTTAGATATAACAAGTGAAAGTGTAAGTGTAATGTGTGCACGTGGGAAAAATGTAAAAAATGTATAATTCCCCATAGAAATGTGAGATATAAGTAATTTAGTACCAGTAGAATAATATATAGTAATGTCAAGAAAGTCATAAGTAATTTCCCTCAATATATGCATGATATAAATCATGGAAACATAGGCAATCAATAATAGGATTTTAGATGATATAAATTAGGCACCATATATCAAACATAGAGTAGACATAGGAGTCAAGGAAATCATGTCAAACATAAGTAGAAAGAGAAATCAAGGAGTACATATCAAACATATAGTAGATAAAGAGATGAAATAACACATAAAAAAAAGAGTAAGCACAAAAAGAAAGGAACACATATTGAATATAGAGTAGATACAAAAATCAAGGAGCACATATCAAACACAAAATAGATAGAGAAAGAAAGAAACACATATGATAAAATAAGGAACACATATCAAACATAGAGTATACAGAGAAATTAAAAGGGTAAATCAAGAAAAAATATAAAAAATAAAGGAAATAACATCAAGCACATAGTAGATAAAGAAATCAAGGAAGTAATATCAAACACAAAGTGGACATACAAATTAAGGAACACATCTCAAATACAAAGTAAATAGAGAAATCAATGAATGCATATCAGACACAAAATAATCATGACATAAATAGATAAGACATAAGACATAACACAACCATCAAAACAAGCACAAAAATTAGGCTAATAAACATATAAAAAGCACAAAGAAAACAATGAAGATAAAAATATAATAAGCATAAAAAACACATGTATATGAAACCACAAAACATATAAGGAAACATCAAACATTCAAGATATACCAGAGAATAGAAAATCATACGAGAGCCAAATATGATAAAGAAAAAAAATGAAGATATAACCTAAAATGGTAATAGGAGATGGCCCCATACTTCCTATAGAGAGAGCATGGTATTGGGCCCCAATTTACTATAAATCTTGAATCATGAACCTATATATGTTGCTTATAAATCTAGCATATATATCTTGAAAATAACATTAGTAACATGTATATAAAAAATAAATATAGTATAACCTCTTCCAATATGTGTATAATCATACAAATACAATTTATATTGTGAGGCCAAATATATGTGTTACACTTCCTTCCTGCTTATACTCCACTTGGGTACCACACGGACCCTATTTATTTCTTGTTATGGCATGATGACAAGAATAGTTATTATATTATATATGATTATGGCAATATTCATTCATGGATTATTATGTTTTGTTATATTTTGATGAAATAATTTACTTCATTGATTATCTTGTGTTATGCTGACATTAATGTTAGATGTGTACTATGATTCATATACTATATGCATGAGATAATGTGGGTTTATTATTATTTGACCATGATGGAATAATATGTTGGATTTATGCTAATGGATGTTATAAGTTATGGCTTATTACTTTATGATTGATTATGATGGTTTGTTTTTGGGTTGTTTTGTCATTCATGAGACTATTACTAGTTCAATCAAGGGAATCTTTGTCATTTGTGTGATGTACTTGTGTGGTATATTGTGTTTCATATTTTACATATATCAATGTGTATTTAATGTATTGATGGGTGTAATGAGTGTCTAATAATCAGGTTCAAACAAATGAAATTAAGGAATGCAAGCATCTTTTGAGCACACTATCATTTTGTGAACATCCTCAGTCCACTTTGACATGTAAAGGTTATCTAAACCTTGGTTTGAGTAAATAATATCTTTAAAATTATCACATATACCATGTGTTTAGTTAGGATGTAAAATATTATTTCACTTTTTAAAACCCATTTTATTTTAATATCGTGTGAACCCTTGCACTACATAATACAATTGTTTGACCATTACAAGAGGATGTTGTTTTAAACCCCAAATACTTTCCCATCTTGGAAAATTTAGATTTTGAGGATAAGGAAAAATTAGGAAAGTGTGTAGGGAAAGTAATACATCATATAAATTTTAAAATAGTGTGGGACCCAATAGGTCATGTGTGAATATGTTTTATATGTTTTTGTAAGCCCTTAGATTGCCTACAACACTCTACAAAGGTGTTACAAGCCCTAGAGGTTTTAAAAGAGGAAAATAAATAATAAATAAAAATACATATGTCAACTTGTCACTGATATGGTGTTGTAGGTATTTATATTAAAATTTGAAAATATTATTATGGGAACTTAGGAACATAGGAGCTATAGGTGCAAGTTTGAGTCAAGTGTATGACACAATACAAAATTTCATCCATAATATTTTTATATGAACATTATAATGGATTTTAATTATAAATGGGTTTTTTTTATCATGGTTATCTTGTTAATTTTACACTTGTTGAAGCCTATTTAGGAATTTATTATTGATGAGTTTTTGTAGGTTTAATGGTAGCTTTCCAATATTTTATCTATGGACTCTTGTATGGCTTGTAAGTCCTTATTTATCATTATTTATTTGCCAATTTTTTTTTTTTACTATGAAATTTATGTACTATTATGATCCCAAAGTTTGGCTTGTTTTATGAATGTTTGTTGGGATGATAGAGTGAGGATGCTCCTTATTCTTGAGTTTGTTGGATAAAATAGTCAACTATAATTTTGGGGCTTCTATAGATAATCCAAGGTCATTTCAAATGATTTATTTCCCTTAAAATTTGTGGTGAATTGATTTTATATTACCCTTGGTGGGTAATTAATGTTTACTCTCACTCTTGGTGAGTGATTGAAATACATGGTTACTTCTAACATGTTTCAACAACCCCTCTCCCCATTGGGAAATACTATGGAATACCATAGTTATTATTTTTAATCTTGATATTATTGTTTGTTTTTATTATGGATCATGGATCAATAAAAATTATTAGTATCTTATTGTTCAATTTAGTTGTGACCATGTTTAGTGGGTTCTCCAAATTTATCCCTACACATGTTACTTTGTTATCCTATCTAGTGGATATATGTTTTGTATCACTTGGGCTCAAAGTTTGAATAAGGTATCCTACCTTAAGATGTCAACTTGGATATGAGAGTACCCTAATCTCTTGGATAGTTTAATGTGCTTTTGAATCTTCATTATAATTAGTGGTGCTCCAAATTAGACAAAGTTTTACATCTTGTGACCTATGTGCTACCTTGTTGGATATTATTAACCTTTTCAACCTTGTTAATTATTGATTCATATAGTATATGCTTATGTGTGCAAGTGCCAAATTCACCTCATTTTTAATTTTTAAGGGTGTCCTTTTGGGTTTCTACTGTAGATTTGCATTATTTTGTCATAAGTTGATTTTGACCTGATACATTAATTTGGGTTAAACATAGATTATTTTTTAATATGGATATGAAAGAGCCCTTAGGGTAAGTTTAGATATTAAATATATTTTTTAATTAAATGAGAAATGTAAAATTTTAGTTTCATTAAGTGAATGATGCATTAATTTTATAAGGGTTCATTGAGAAAATTATCCTTGGGAAATGTGTAGTTGCATTGACATAGATTAATTATTGAATTACTTTTAGCTCATTTTATATCTATTTTCCAAATTTTTTTTATGAAGAGGGATACTTTAAGAATTTAATGTAATTTTTTTCATAATTTTTAACCCTTAGGGATCAAGTAGGAAAATATAAGTTTGTAACCCAAGTAGTTTGGAAATTGGATAACTTCAAGGTAGGCAAACCTCAACCTAGCTGAGCCCAACTGACTCATAGTAGGAAACCCTAGGATGAACATGTAGGGATGTACATATAAGATGACAAATCCATTGATTTTTATACATGAGCTAATGTGAAGGAGAAGCATTGGGATGGAACATTGGGTAGATCAAATGGGAGCATGACATATAGAGGTTAGGTGGTTCTTACTTTAGGGAGCCCAGGGTCAAGGGGAGTCTATATTGATTTTAGTTTATGCTAGACTAACTATGTCAAGCCTAATGAGGATAATCAAGGCCTTGAGATTAGAAACCAAAGCAAGGTCATCCGTTAGGTCAATAACTCAAGAGTTTATCCATAGGTTCAGAGAGGGGAATATAGGATGGGAGCCCAAGGCTTAATTTAATATATGAACTAGTGGCTTGATAGTCCACTAGTGTGGTCAAATCAGTCCATAGGCTTGTAGCTCAAGGTAAGGTTAGGAAGATGGATTAAACCCATCCTCAAGGAGTTTGGGAGGATTATTTATCATAACTCAGTAGCTAAGAGAGTTTATCGAGAAAGGTATTTTTGATCTTGTGACACATGAGTCTATGGGAATGTTATAGTTAGTCCCAAAGTGGGAGTTTGGAAGGGGAAATAATCAAGATCTCACTAGACTAAAGGGTCATTAGTCGAAGTTGATGATATGTAAGCAGGACAATGATTAGGAGATGAAACCTAGCTTAAGGAGCCCATGAATTTGAGAAAACATGTCAAGCCAATTTAGAGTTGGAAAATTATAAAAAAATTGGAGCTCACGGAGGTTGAAGATAAGATATGTTATTAATAATAATTAAAGTATATAACTTGGAGATTTTGGGTGAAACCCAAGATCATACAACTTAGAAATCATGTATGAAATCTAGGTTGGCTAAAAATAATAGTTAGGGACCCACATTAGGTAGCTTGAACCCAAGTTCTTGAGGAGGCACAAGAGGGTTAGCTATGTCATGCCCACTCCTTGGCCTTTGGGTATAGTGTTTGAAGGGTGGAATTTGAAATCTTGAAACCCTCCACACTCCTTGGTAATCCCACCCTATTTTTAACCTACATTATAACAAGAAAACAAACAAGTTAGTGGCCTCTTGAATAGCCTTAAATGATAGAGATGTAGCCAAAATAAAGTATTCTTGAATGAAATTAAACCCTGGCTATCCATAGATTTTTTTAGATTAATGGAGGATTTTTAAAGCCTTAATGGGTCAAGGAAGAGTTGGGAGATAATTTCATGGATTTTTCCTTTCTATTTTCCTCTTTCCCTCTCCCTCTCACATCCTTGTGTGAAAATGACAACCTTTAGGGTTGGAGAGGCATTTTTTTGTCATAAGGATGTCTAGGGTTAAATTAGGGGTTAGGAAATATGGATGGTGGATATTAATCCAATAAAAGGGCGAAAATTATATCATACATAGTTTTTTATGAAATTAAAAGTTTTAACATAAGTGAACTTTGACCTTTCTAATAAAGTCTTTATCTTGAATTATCATGTGTACTTTATATTTTCAATGCAATTTTGAAAAAAAGGATGTCAATTAAGTGACCTCATAAGGGGGTGCACTTTATGACCTAAATAACCTTTAATATTTTAAATAAACCTTAAAAAAATAAAAATAATATATAATTAGATAAAGATTATAGGTAAAATATTTATAACATTATAAACTAAAGCCCCTTGCATCCTAGTGAATTGTTAATGCTTATGTTGCTTTGGCTAACCTTGTTTCATGTGTGACCTTTAATATTGTTAACCTTGAAAATTATTGTGTTGTGTTAACCATATGATCACTTTAAAATGAAAAAATAATTTTGTGTTTTTTTATCATTCTTAATTTATGGGCATTACATATCCTCTAAAATAGTCATGAAGTAGAAAATATTTTCAACACAATAGGATAAGAAAGCTACCATAAAAAAGAGTGTTCAAGTTCCATGAAAAGAGATTTGTTATCATAAATAACCAATAATGTTAGGATTTCCATAATAATCATCATAATATATGAAATTTAAAGTAATAAAACCACTAGCAGTATGCACAAGGTGTTGTAATAACCATGAATCTAAGGACATCAAAGCATATTTATTTGTCATACTGTAAACTATGTATCCCAATTATCAATGTCTCTCATACATTGAATTTATTTGTGATATTGTATTTTTTAAACACTATTTTATTGATTATATAACACCGTAATCTTGTACACTTGGAAAACTTAGACCTTGGTTGTTCCTCTCAATTTTAGACCTTTCTCACTTTCCAAATTCTTGCATCTACTTTATCTCATGCCCCTTATCCCATATATTGGTTTGAAAAATGTTATTTTGATGACCCAAACATTATATCTTTCCCATAATTCTTATAACATGTTTATCTTACACCTTTACAAGTTTTGATTTTATACTTACTTTCTTGTTCCCTAGACACTAGTGTCCTAAGTAGACACCCACATCAACAAAGGTGTCTTACTTTGAAAAAAGTGTATAATGAACTAAAGTCATATATTTTTAAATGAAATATATCCTAATGGTTAGACTAAGTGATTTAATGTAAGATATTTCCTAATAGGAGTGGTATATATTCACAATCACTCATTCATTCCTCACCTAGAAACTTCTTATCGACTCACCAGGAAACTTACAAATGACATTCAATAAAGCACTCAAGTGAGCAAAGATTTCATATTTTCTCATATTTATATATTATTCATAGGGAAAACATAAACATAGGTATGAAGTACTAAAGGAGTATCCCAAGAGCTTAATTTTCCAAGTTACAAGTTTGGTCACTATTGTACTTACTTTACACATATTGCATGATACACACATAAACCAACACATAGTGGATAACTACAACAATTTGAGGCCCTCTTCAGAATATTAACTATGTAAGAAGTGTTAATTGGTAGAGGGGTCTTTGGGGTTATCTTGACACTATGTGCCCACTAACCCATTTTCCCCTAAGGTCACCATAAAGATGAAGAACTAGGTTTTTTCATAATGAGGAATGATAGTCCATAACCTAGATATGAATGCACCAAAGCGAAGGTGAAGACAAACCCAAAATCATCTATGTGATTGCATATTTGTCTAGTAGGTATTTTATATCACACACCTAATTAGGTTCAGACATTAGCATCGATGTAACCATCCCAAGCTGATCTTAGTGTCTAAGGCTCTAGAAATGATCAATATAGAATATGACGACTGTTAAAAAATCATTTTCCAGTATGATTCCTACCTATTCTAGATCTAGAACTACATTAGCATTAGAGCCAACTTAGTACATTACTTATTTGTCATTTACATATCTAGCATAGTTGTACTTATTATGTTTAGCCTATCTCAATTTAATGAATTTAACATATGTTTATATCTGAATTTAACATATAATCAGCTTGCTTTAGAGATAGTTTATCAACCTTGTGCCCTAGGGTATCTCTACCCATTTAACCTTAGATAACTTCAATCTAGACATAAATTTAGGGTTAAAAATTTGTTGAACCTGATCTATTTGAATGAAAAAAATTATGATCTAGGGCTTCCAAGCCTCTTAGGGTTCAACTTTTTTTAATGTATTTTTAGATCTGAAACTTTACCCTAGGGTTTTGCCATCATCTGGTTGCAATGGATTCATGTGCATATGATTTCAAGTGGATCATTCATTAATCAGGTATTTCAACCTCCAAACAGGTCCATTTTGAAAAAATTTAGAGGTATTTTATAATCAATTTGGTATATTTAAAAACATATTTTTTCCTCTACAATTTGCTACAGGTATTTCAATTAACTATTTTTAGTAAATATTATGATACAAGGTGAATGGTGTACTTATTTTGAAATTAATTTCTGAGTTTCATAAAAATAAAAATAATCCAAAAACCTCTTTCATATATCTAAAATAAATTAATGTTTTATCAAAATTGTTGATTATTTATTTAAAATATTCTAGGGTTTTGCCTGTGAAGCATTCCACATTGTTTGACATTTTTATGATTCATAATAGATCAAATTGAAAATTACTTAGAAGTTTGTCATATTTATGTTGATATATACAAAAAAATCTTTTTTATACAATATTATATGAAAATTTCAAATTTAGCATTTTACTATTTTTAGTAAATATAGACTTGTAGGTTATAAACAACACTTTTGTTTCCCTATTTTTTTGGGTTCATATCATTTCCTATTTTTATTAAAAAAATTATCTCATATTTTTAGAAAATTTAACCAATAGTCTAAAATTGTTATATCCTTATTGTGTCATGATCGATTACTCCCTAACATTTGTAAGCCTTCTTTATCTTTTTCTCATATCATTTTTCAAAACATTTCAAATGAATATAAAGGATCCTCTTTCTCCTCCTAACCTAAAGGAGGGTGATAGCTCTCATCCCTCTAACTAGGTCCAAGATATCACTTATCCAATGGATAATGTGGCCCATCCTATAATTTCAAATGAAAGTAATCAATTTGAAATATCTAGGGTTTGTGCTTTTGAAGGCCTAAAAAATCAAATCACTAGGATTAACAAGTTAATAAAAGAGTTAAAAAATCATATTGAATATATGCAAAATCTAACACATGTTAGTGTTAATCATGTGTTTTCATCCTCATCTACCAATTTTTTGAAAAATAAGGTTCTTATTACAATGAAAATCTAAACCAAAATACATCCAAAATAAGTGACCAAAAGGATACTAAGAGTCCAAGTGAAGTTGTAAGAGAAATTATTCAAAATAAAGTGATAAAACTACCTCCTCTACATCCCATAAGGAGATATAAATACTATTGTGCATATAATATAATGCATGGACATCATACAAATTGGTGTTTGGTTTTAAAGAACCAAATACATAGTCACAAACATAGTGGTGATCCTATCATTGATACATAAATTAAGAAAACCAGTCACATTATGAGTCCTTATCCTAAAAAATAATTGCCAAAACAAAAAATATAGGTAACAAAAGATAATTCAAAGAAAGAAAAGGGTCAAAATAACAAAGAATAAATGCCATTACCAAAGGTTTCAAAATTTACAAATGATTATGACAATGGTGAAACTATTCCTAATACGTATATGGTAGATGAATAGTTGAGAAAACTTCATCTTGATCTACTCGATACCTTACCACATGATCTATTTATACTTATAGGACCTAGTACATATCGATTGAATCCATCTCTAGAAAGAATAGAACCAAATATAAACAACATCAAGATAAACCATATAGCTTAGGATGTTCATAATGTATTAACATCTAAAGTGCACACATATACAAATAATGACATAACAAAGAGGTCACAACCATAATAAGTCATAGTTCCTTATTAATATAAAAATAATTCAAATGGTATATCACATGTCCAAGCACAACCTAAGACGCTACATATTTCCCATACTACTAACATAAAAAATTGGTATGATCCTAATGATATTAATTATGTAGCATATGAATATGATACACTTGATACTACCATAGATACATCAATTACAGTGTTAGAACTAAAATTAAAAACCTAGATACCAATTGATCATTATAGTTGAACTTTATTATTTCTAACCAGGTTTTATTGCATATGGTGATTGCCTCAGTTATCACTACATCAATGCAAATGATCCAATAAAAGGATACATAATACCAAAAAAAACATTCATAACTCTAGAAACATTTATAGTGTAAAACATGATATATTGGCTCCTTGGCATATGTGTTAGTTTTATGTTAATAGATGGCATATCAGTTACTCCTACATATACATGTGTGTCATGCTTTTACTTGAGTTAATAAATACATAGATACATGACATATTCCTATTTTAGATGTTGGGCCTTCTCTCTACTCATGTCATATGGACATTGAGTACATCCACCTCTATGATCATGACACTTCTAGATTATATAATTCTATGGTCACTCTACATTATCATTTTTCAAGATCCTATACATACTTACACATGCATTTATTTATGATTATATTTTATATGGGGTACTTGATATGCTATGCACTTAACAATTGATCTAATACATTGGATCCATTATATACTATGATATGTTTATACTAGTCGATTATGCTTCCTTTATGCACTTCCTTGAGTGTCTTGCCTTAAAATAGTCTTTGATGGTTCCAACATTTGAATATGCTCATTTGTTTGTGGTACCCATATCTATGTTATTTATTTTACATTTTAATGTGTCATTTATTATTATATAAACATTTGAATATGTAATCCTTGATTTTGTGGACATTTGAATAATTCATGTCCCTTTGATTGTGCATCATTTGAACATGCCCCTTATTTTTAGTCTCCTTGGACCATTATATGTTGACTTGATTTTGAGTGATCTTATGTGTGTGCTTGTTTGCTTATTAATATTGTATTATTACTATCTAGGCATTTCTATGATATTTATCATGCATCTTATTCCTTCATGTGATCTCATTGTTCTATGTTCTTCAATGATACATTTACCTAGACATCCTTTTATATGCTACATGGTTACATTCATAGATTATACAGTTGTATTATCCATCTAAGGTGAGGTAACTACCGATTTCTATTCTTATCTCACCTCAGAGGGGTGGAATATCAGTAAAGGCATGTCATAGAGGCATGTTCTCCACATTTTGGATATTTTTAAAATTTAGTGGGGGCATGTCATATAGACATGGCTTCCAAAAATTCATAGTTTTCAGATTTAGTGGAACATGCTTTAGAAGCATGTTCTCCACACTTATTCAATATTCAACATCTCTAGATTATAGTGGAGGCATGTTTTGAAAAAATGTCCTCCACATTGGTACTTATTTAAATTTTTAGATATCTTTATATATAGTGGGATCATGCTTTGAAGAATATTCTCCACACTTACACAGTTTTTGAATCAGCCAAAGCACATAGTTATTTAAATTTAGATTCACAGTTGTGTTAGAATTCTATACATTGATACCATTGTTATACATAGTTCAACATGATAGATATTTAAGGTGCATATGATATATAATGTACACATAATATTTCAAAATACAAATCAATTTTAGATTTCAAAACACTCTTAGTTACTATCATCACCCACTAGGATGTACTTTTACAAACCATATTGATCTAATCTACTATGGTGGTTGGTTCACTTTTGGTATGACTAAGGTGATTAAATCACTCAATCTTGAAAATATTTTAAGTTTTACTTGATTGTATCATATATCCTTATCCATTTTATAGTATAAGTTGACTTTTTTCACTAATGCCCACCAAGTTATTATTTCATGGTTGAGCTAATCTCAACTGTCGAGTGACAACTCACCTTTTAGCCAAAGTTGGGGGCATGTGCCTTCCAATATCTCTATCTCTCTCTATCTCCTTAGATATATATACTTTCCATATTTATACATATTTATCCTAATATAAGTTTTAGGGCCTTATAATGATACATTTTTCAAATTAACTTGCCAATAGACAAGGCAGTTGCATCGATACATATGTGTACTCCTAAACCTTGCTCTTTCAATTTCAATATTTTCAATACTTTCAATTTCAAATTATATGCACTGATTATATATTATAACATGCTCTTGGTTGCATTTTATTCACCAACAAATCACTCAAGTTGGACTCAAATAAAGGCAAGGTGTGTTATAACACCCTGATACTCATTTATTCTCATTTAAACTAGAAATTTAATTACTAAATTAAAGGGATGACAAATGTAGACACTATTTTATAGATTATATATCAACTTGGTCTTATACACTTGGAAAACTTATACCTTGGTTATTCCTCTTAGTTTTGAACCTTTCTTGCTTTTGAAAGTCTCGCATTGACTCTATCTAGTGCCCCTTGGCCTATCTCTTGATACGACTGGTATTATGTTGATAATACAAAACTTATATATTTCCCATATTGATTGAAGCATACTTATCTTCCACCTTTACAAGTTTTGATTCTATACCTACTTTCCTATTCTCTAGACACTACCATCCCATGTAGACACCTGTGTTGACGTAGGTGTACTACTCCAACAAAAGTGTCCAGTACCCTAAAGTCATATAATTTGAAAATTAAACATATCATAATTATCATCCTAAGTGATTTAATATGATTTATTTACCAATAGGAGTGGTAAATATTCATAATCATTACTCATTCATTCCTCACCTAAAAAATTCTTACCTACTCACTAGAAAAATTATAAAAGGCATTCAATCAAGAAATTAAGTGAGTAAAGCTTCCCTATTCTATCATATTTCCATATCATTCATAGGGAAAACATAAACACATGTCTAAATTACTGAAGGAGAATCCCAAGAGATAGTTTATCATCCTTATGCTATAAGTTATATCTACCCATTTAACCCTAGATAAATCTAATATGGATATAAATTCAGGGTTAAATGGGTTTTAATTGGAGACACAATATATGAGGAACCCATCCTCATTGGAGTAAACTTATGAAATTATATTGTATGTGCCCTTTATTTAGGTAGACATAGTAGAAAATATTATCATGCTTCTATGTATACAACTTCATTATTGGTTTGTTAGTTTGAAAAAGCAACATATATTTGAATTGTAATCACTTGAAATTGATGTTAACCTTTAAAAAATTCATGCACAATAAAAAGGATTGCTTGTATTTGATGTATTCATGGTTAGCCAAGAAAAGTATTGTATGATATAGTATTAGGCACCAAATGAAATAAAGTTTAAATTGTCTTTGATTTCAATTTAATTGGAAAACCTTCCAATACTATCATATAATGTGATAACATATCTCTATATCTTAAATCATAAATATTAAGTCAAAGGCTATAAATACATTGTCTAATGAATGTATTAAATCTTGATTCATTACCAAATATTATTCCATATTTTACCTTGTGTGGGACATCTTAAAAGGACAAAATTTGAATAGATGTTTTATTCTTCTTTATTGAATCAACTATTCCAATAAAATCATCATGTGGTTATTGTTTATTATTCATATGCACATTGTCATAATTTTATTTTTCTACCATATGGACATTACTAGTTGAGTGCTCCTTGTGAGTATATGTTTCTATTAGCATGCTTGATCTCGTATGTGTTCCATTTAGTTAAATTTGATCACTGTTAATAAAATATTATATATTTTGTTTCAAAGTGATGCAATATTTTTAGAATGACATTGAAGTCTATGAAAGTCACAATATAGATTGACATAAAAATATTAGGTCATGACATTGGAGTATCAAATCCATTGTTGGAGATAAAGTGATCATATTGTAATTAGGTAACTTCTTCAATATATTCTGTAGACTCTCATTAATGTTAATGAATTATCTATTCTCCTTTTGTTAAGGTAACATAAGCATCTTAGGTGGTTTCTCTACAACATCAACTTCATTCCTATGATTAATCTTAGTTGGAACACTACCATCATTTATTATATTCTTAAGGCTTAACTTATTTTGAAACATAGGAGTATTAAGATAATATTTAAGGATTTTTACATCTATAAGTGTGATTTCACATTTTTTAATAACAAGACATAAATCCTCAAAATAAATATAAGAATTGAAAATGACCTTTTATTTAATAATTTGAATAAACCAATCAACAAATGTGATTTGAAGCTCATTATCAAGTGGCTCATAACTCATCTTGGTATTAATTATCTCATACGTAATCACACATTCTCTAATGTTAGCATTTAATCTTATTTAATTTGATATAATTTTATAAATGCAACATTTGGAGAAATGTTTATTTGAAAATGAGCCAATAAATTATCAACTAGATTTATAAAAGAATGTATGGATATACATGATAAATCATAAAACTAGTGAAGTGCATAATACATCAAGCTTATTGGAAACAACTTAGTCAATAATTTATCATCATGAGTTACATCTAGGAAAGAGATTTATAAAACTTTAATGTGATGTGATGAATCTCTATATAAGTGAGATTAATACATGGAATTTGAGAACCTTGAAAAATCATTTTAATTTAATGTTGTAAGTCACACAATATATACATCATAGTAGTCATGTTTACCCATAAAATGCACTTAAGACAAACATGGAAAGACTATTTACGACCTAATGCATGAGTTAAATGTGCCAAAGGCTCTTAGATAGTTGTAAAGTGCATCTTCAAGATAAAGAGTATATGAAGGACCATGTTGCATGAGAAATATGATGTGCAATATGCAATTTAGAACAAACACACATGGAAGAGAAACACATAAATAAATATAGTGAAAGAGAAGATAATATAAGTAAAACATCTATATAAGGGGAATGTAAATTGTATGGGATTGATCCATGTTAGAAAATTATAGGATTTGAAAGCAAAGAAATATGCCACTAAGAAAGACAGGTGGACAAATCAAATAAGGAATATTCTAAGGCATGGGATAGGTGACATGACAGTTGGTATAGTAGAAATGAATCAACAATACCAATAAAATGACAAAGGGGCATATTAAAACTATAAATAGGGACTTTAGTCTATCATTCATGACATTTGATCAAAGCTAATTGTTTATAGGTGTTGAGTTATATTCCTCAAAAGAAGCTTGGAGCTAAGGAATCAATTAGTTGTGGATAAATAGTAAGTTTTACACATCTAAGTCTAAGTCCATAATTCTCTATATTAATTTGTGTGATATTAATAACTTGTACCTCATTAATTGTTTCTCACATATCAATATTTATCTTTCCATAACCATGAGGGCCTATACAAAGGGAACCAACATTGAAAACATTCATATATATATATATATATATTCTTAGTGGGGTAAAACTTACTTATCCTAATATTTCATCAATTTTATTCTCACTATCATAGTCATCATAATTAGTATCCTATACATCATTGAGAAAATACATGATATTCATAGAAGAATTTATGACAATTTGAAAGAGCATATCTAATTGATGGGCCATTAAAAACACACTAGGGGTTAAAATATTTTTAAATACTAAAATTATGTAGGTTTCAGGATTTATAAGATTAAACACAAGGGAGTTATGGATATTGGATCTAAGAGTATGCAATTAAATTAAACTTAGGGAATTAGATACATAAAGATTTGACACTATGTGAAATAGGATCAAACACTAGGGGAGGAAACACATCAAGTAACCCTAAGTAAATAATGATATATCATGAGAAAGAATAAAAATATAAGCCTAATATGGATAAATTTAATGTAAGATAACATAGCTTAACAAAAATGTAATATGAATGAATTGGTTTTACATCAAAATGTAATACATATACCTAAAAGCATCCAATTAAGCCTAATCATATGAAAAATATCAAAATTAGATATAATTACTATTTTAATTCTAGAGTAATATTTGATCATTTCCTCATCAGGTGATTCCTCTAAATACACATATGTATTTATAGACCACTTGAATTCATATTATATACCTAGTTTTACTAAAATAGATGCAAAAGTGGACAAGAAATAATGATAGGACCTAGTACACCCATACAAACCCATACAACACACTCCCCTAGAAACATACAATGTATACTTATGGGTGAACCACCTGTAGATGATATTTATGGATTATATAGCACCTCAATCTTGTACACTTAGTAAACTTCGACCTTGGTTGTTCCTCTCAGTTTTGGAACTTTTTAGCTTTCGAATGTCTTGCATTTACTTTATCTTGTGCTCCTTGGCATATCTCATGATCTGACTAGTTTTATGTTGATGAACAATACCTTCTATCTTTCCAAAAATGTTTAAAACCTATTTATCTTCTACCTCTAAAAGTTTTAAGTCTATACCTACTTTCTTGTTCCCTAAATACTAGCATCCTAGATGGACTCATGTATCAACATAGGTGTCTTAATATGATGCAAGTATCCACTACCCTAAAGTCATCTAATTTATAAATAAAATGTATTATAATGGTCAACCTAAGTGCTTTAATTCAAATTATTTGTCCAAAGGGATTGATATAAACACAATATCTACCCCAATTCATTCACAACCTAAAAGAACCTAGCATAGACTAAGGTAACCTATCAAAAACATTAAATTAAGCACTCAATAAAGTAAATCTTTCCTATTTTATCCTATTCTCATATTAGTCATAGGAACAACACATACATAGGTCTGAATTATTGATGGAGTAGCCTAAGAGACTAATTTTCTAAGTTACAAGCTAGGTTACTATTGTACTTAATCTCCACATATTGCCTGATTCACACACAAACCAACATATAGGTGAGAACTACATTAGCATGAGGCCCTTTTCAAAGTATTACCTATGTAGGAAGTTATCTTTGATAGAGGGGTCTTTGGGGTTTTCTCAACACCATTTTACCACTAACCCATTTTCTCCCAAGGTTACTATGAATATGAAGAACTAAGGTCTTACAATTTCATGAGGAGTGATAGTCCATAACCTAGATGTGAATGCACTAGATTGAAGGTGAAGACAACTCCAAAATCATCTCATTGGTTACATCCTTTTCCAATAGATATTTCATATAAGACACCTACATTAGGTTTAAATAACAGCATCGATGCAACCATCCAAGGCTGACGCTAATGTTCACGGCTCTAGAGGTACTCAATCTAAAATTTGGTGACTATTCTAAAATCATCTTCCAATTTTCTTCCTACTTGTTTTAGATCTATAATTGTGTTAGCATCAAAAATATATAAGTGCATTACTTCTTTGTCATATTCATATCTAGCATAATTATACTTACTATTTTTAGCCTATCTTAGTTTAATGAATATAACATATGTTATATATAAGTTTATCATAGAGATAGTTTATCACCCTTGTACCTTAGGCTATCTCTTTCCCCTTTAACGCTAGATAACCCTAATCTATATTTCTTAGGGTTAAATTTTTGGTGAACTTGATCTTTGTTTCTTTTCATGTAGCTTTTAGGGTTTTCTATAATTTTTCTCATTTTTTTAATTTATAATTTCCTAAATTTTGTTTCAAAAATTAGTTTGTTTTCAAAATCTAAAGAGCATATCAATAAAATGGATTTCTCCTTAGATTTTGTGTCTCTCTTATCTTATTATCATTTTGTTATTTAGAACATTTCAAATGGACAAAGATGAGCCTATTTCTCATCTTAACCCTAAGGAGGGTGATAGAAATCATCCCTCTAACCAAGTCCATACTATCACTCCTTTAAGGGGTAAGGTAGATGGTGTATGTATGCATGTTCAATCTAAGATACCTAGGTTTTGTACTTGTGAATTAGTAAACTATCAAATCAAAAATGTGAGCACATTAATAAAGGAGTTACAAAATCATATTACACTCTTACAAAATATAACACATGGTAGTGTTAATTATATGTTTTCACCCTCATCTACCAATGTTGTGCCAAATAAGGTCCTACATCCAAATAAAATGATAAAATAGAATACATCAAAAATAGGTGGAAATAAAAGTGATGAAAAGACTATTAAGAGACCAAGTGAAATTATAAGATAAATTATTTAAAAAAAAGTGATCAAATTACCTCCTATACATCCTATACATAGATCCAAATACTATTGGGCGCATCATAGAATATAAGGTCAACACAAAAAACATTGTTTGGATATAAATAATAGGATACACTGCATAGTTGATAATGGTGATCCTACACTCAACACATCTCACTTAGGAACTTAAATTTTCTAATATTCTAAAAATAAAATAACAAAAAAATAAAAAAATAAACATTTAAAACTCCAAAAACATTTTCAACATAAAACATGTTTTATGAGCTCCTTGGAATCTATTTTTTAGATCCATATTGATATTGGTATATTAATTACTTCTCCATACACATGTGTTTCACACTAATATTTGAGTGTGATACATACATACATAAATACATGATCTATTCTTATTTTAGATGTTGGATCTTCCCTCTAATCATGTTATATGGACATTGGAGACATCCACATCTATTATCATGATACTCATAGGTTATATCATTTTATGGTCACTTTACATTGTCATGTTTTGAGCTCATATATGTACTTACACATGCCTTTATTCATGATTACATATTTCATAGGGTACTTGATATGCTATGCAGTTGATGTTTTTTTATAACACATTTGATTCATGGGTTACTATGATATGTTTATGTTGGTTGATTATGCTTTCCTTTATTTACTTCCTTGAGTTCCTTGCCTTACTATTGTCTTTCTTGTTCACGTGTTTAAATATGGTCCTTTGTTTATGGCCCTCATGCCTATGTGTGATTTATTTGACATTTGAATATGTCATTACTTATTGTAAAGGCATTTGAATATGCCATTAATTATTTTATGTACATTTGACTAAGTCATGTCCCTTAGATTATGTGACGTTTGAACATGCACCTTGTTTGTGGCCTATTAGGACTATTGTATGTTGACTTGATTTTGATTGCTCTTATGTGTGTGATTGGTTATTTTTTGAGATTGTATTATTACTATCTAGACATTGCCATGATATTTATCATGCATCTTAGGCATTCATGTGATCACATTGTTTGATTAACTTCAATGATACATTTACCTAGATATGTTCTTTTATATGCCACATGTTTCCATTCACAAATTATATAGTTGTCTTATTCTTTTGAGGTGAGGTAACTACCGGTTCATATTATTCCCTCACTTCACATGGGAGGCATATCAGTGGGGGCATGTTATAGAGTCATGTTATTCACATTTAGCACAATTTTTAGATTCAACAGGGGTATGATTTGGAAGTGTGTTCTCCACACTTATTCAGTATTTGACACTTCTATCAATTTTCAAATTTAATAGGAGCATGCCATATATGCATGGATTCCACATACTCATGGTTTTTAGATTTAGTTAGGTTATGCTTCAAAAGTATGTTCTCCACACTTATTTAATATTTGACACACCCAAATTTAATGGGGTCATGTTTTGGAAACATGTCCTCCACATTGGCACTTATTTGAGTTTTCATATTTCTCCATATATAGTGGGGGAATACTTTGAGATAATGTTCTTCACACTTACATAATTTTTGAATTGGCCAAATTACTTAATTATATGATTAAAATACATATTTATGGCATAATTTTATATAGTGGTACCATTATTATACATAGTTTTAACATGATACATATCTAAGGTGCATATGATATGCAATGTGCACCTAATATTATAAAGTAAAAATCAATTTTAAATTTCCAAACACTCTCAGGGATTGTCATCACCCACCAGGTCAAAATTTTATGGACTATATTAAGCCAATCTATTGTAGTAGTTGGTTCATTTTTGGTATGTTTGAGGTAATTAAATAATTCAATCTTGCCAAGTTTTTAAGTTGGACTTGATTATATCATCTAGCCTCACAAGTTTTGTTAGTATGATTTTAATTTGTTCACTTATGCTCACCAGGTTATAAGTATGATTGGGTTTCATGATTGAGCTAATCTCATCTACCAGGTGGCAATTCACTTTTTCATCAAGGTTAGGGTCATGTGCCTTCCAATATCTCTTTATCTCCTTAGACATATGCACTTCATATATATATATATGTGTATGTATGTATCCTAATCTCAATTTCAAAGCCTTATAATGATATAATTTTTAAATCAACTAACCAATAGGCAAACTAGTTACATCAATACATATGTGTACTCCTAAACCTTGTTATTTTAATTCCAATCTTTTCAATACTTTCAATTTTAGGTTATATGCACTAATTATGTATTATAACATGCTCTTAGTTTCACACCAATCACCAATAAAGAAATCAAGTTGGACTCATGCAAAGGTAAGGTGTGTTATATACACCCATGTACACATTTATTCTCTTTAAAAAAAATAATTTCATTAATATTTAGGGGGGGGGGAATGTAGATGATATTTATGGAACATATAACATCTCAGTCTTTTACACTTGGGAAATTTAGACCTTAATTATTCCTCTCAATTATGGACCTTTTAAACTTTGATAAGTCTCAAATCTACTCTATTGTGTACCCCTTAGCCTATATCTTGGGCTTCCCATTCTTATGTTGATGAACTAAACCTTATATCTTACCCAAAATGTTTAAAACCTACTTATTTTCCACCTTTGTAAGTTCTGAGTCTATACCTACTTCCCTATTCCTTGGACACTAGCATCCTAGAAAGACATGTACATCAACATAGGTATCTTGCTCCAATACAAGTATTTAGTCCCCTATAGTCATCTAATTTTAAAATGAAACATATTCTAATGGTCAACATGATTTAATGTGAGTTATTTCTCCAAAGGGATTGATATAAGTATAAGATCAAACCTCATTCATTCACAACCTAGAAGAACCTAGCATAAACTAAGACAACCTATCAAAAATATTAAATCAATGACTTAATAAATCAAAGCTTTCCTATTTTATCTTATTCTCATATCACTCATAGGAAAAACACATACATAAGTCTAAAGTACTAAAGAAGTAGCCTAAGATATTGATTTTCTATGTTACAAGTTAGGTAAATATTTTACTTATTTTCCACATATTTCATGATTCATACATAATCCAACATGTAGGGGATAACTACATCAGTCTGAGGCCCTCTTCAGAGCATTGGATATGTAGGTAGTGCTCATTAATAGAAGGGTCCTTGGGGTCAAATTGACATTGTGTTCTCACTAACCCATTTTTTCCCAAGGTTACTATGAAGATGAAGAACTAGCATTTTGTAATTTAATGAGTGATAGTCCATGACCCAAATCTAAATGCATCAAAGTGAAGGTAAAGACAAACCTAGAATAATCTAGGTGGTCACATCCTTTTCTAACATATATTTTATACTAGATACCTTCATCAAGTTTAGACAATAACATTGACACAACCATCTAAGGATGATACTAGTGTCTGTGTATCTAGATGTACTCAATCCAAAATTTGGTGGTTATTCTAGAATCCTCTTCTAGTTTGCTTTGTACATGTTCTATATCTAGAACTGTGTCAACATCAAAATAAGATAATTACATTTATTCTTTATCGTTTTCATATCTAACATAGTTATACATACTTTTTTTAATCCTATCTTGGTTTAATTAATTCAACATATGTTATATCTGAGTTTAGCATCTAATTAGCCTAGTATAGAGATATTTTATAACCCTCGTACCTTAAGCTACCTTTATCCCCTTTAACCATATATAACCTAAACCTAGATTTTTTAGGGTTAAATACCACCAAAAATACATAAGGGGATAGGGAGAAGACAAAAAAAGATTGAGAAAGAGAGAATAAATGGGTAAAACACAACATAAACAAAAAAAACCAACAAATGTGCTATCAAATCATAATCTAGATCAATAATTGACAAATGCATATGAACCCTAAAATAATGTAATAATAAAACTAATAGATCCATAGGGAATATTTTTAGGTTTCTACAAGAGGAGTATCTTGAATGCTAAGTGATTTTGAAATAGTATATAGGATTAAAAAAAAGTGCAAAACATGTCAAAATAACAAGATGAAGCCAACACAATTTTTTTTCTAGAAAACAAATAACCTCCCTATAACCATGAAGATTTATTTTTGGTCACTAGAATTAAAGATAATATAGTTTTGGGAATTTATAAATAAAAAATATTGTATGACAAATTTATTTTTCATATTTAGGACTAAAAAACCTTGCTTAGTTTTCTAAAACTTTAGGCTAATCAAACTAAAATTACAACTATTCTTCAAACCCTAACAAAGCATCTAAGCCTATAATGATAAATAAAATGATGTGTTTTGGGGATTGTGTTCAAGGTTAGCATGGTTTTTAAGTACTAGATAATTTTTAGGCCCCTAAATGATATACAATATTAAAAAAAACACATGATTTAAATGCAATGATGCTTTAAATAGATAAAAAAGTGTAATGCAATGTGTCCCTACTTTAAATTTGATTATTACAATAACTGCTCTCTAAACTTGCTTGATTTCTCTAGGATGCTTATAAATTCTCAGTGGATCATTGTGATGATAAATGATAGATGTTGTTTTATATTTCCCTTTAATTTCCTCATAATGCATAAACTAATAAGACACATGTTGATTTATAGACTTCCAAATTTAAATTAAGACCTTATTAGTATGCAAAATGATAGTGAATAAAAGAAAAAATAAACAAGACAAGACCACAAACCCATGGTGGACCTTAATAGTAAAAAAAAATATAAGGCTAAAACAAGAGGAAAAAGATAAGAGAGAAGAATGAAGGAGAGAGAAAAGTAGGAGAACATGATAAAAACAAGGGAAGAAATGCCAATAAATTTTAATTTGAACCAATTTTTGACAAATATACAATTACCCTAAAATAATATAAGTTTACAAGTAATAAATACCTTGTGGCCATTTCTAGGTGTCTATTGTTAGGAAACCATGCACTCTATAACTATGTAAAAAATAAAAGAATTCAATTATAGAGATAATTAAATAAATAAATCCTCAACATGCATGAGAGAAAACACATGATTTACATGGTAAAACCTTATCAATCTAAGGAGACATCCACGGTGCAAGATATCAAGATTTATTAATTCTAAGATGAACATATTACATGTGAACTCACTGTGTAGATTGAATACAAACTCACTATGTAGATTACATGTGGACTCCACAAAGATAAATATGCCTAATTGGAAAAACACCATTTGGATTCTTCCTCCTAAAAATAAAGTGGAAAATGTTATTATGACTTTTCTTATAGAAATAGAATCCCATGAAATCCATCTTCCTAGAAATATGGGTTTGCCACCCCTTGGATCCCTACAATAATAGTGGGGGGGGGACATTACCCGCCACACCCCCTTGTAAAAGCGGGTTATAAAGAATGCCACAAAAGGTCTAAAATTTAACTTTTTTTGTCACATATGTAACATTTATAGATATCATATTAGATCATTTACCATTCTTTCTTGTTAAAAATGACTTAATTGGACATACATAGCCTTATTCTTCACAATTTTTTTTAATTATAAACTATGAAATTGCTATTGAAGCCATGTATCATTATATGAACTAGTGACAGATAAAAAATAAAAATATCACCACTTTAAGACAAGCATACAATATAAATAATGGAATAATAATAACATATTATAACCTAAACACTTTAATGAGTGATACACTAGTTTGTTAATCTCTATTTGATTTTATAGGTCACACCTATTGTACAAATGATCATACAGTAAATAAAATTAGTTTTTACAATCTTGAGAGTTTTATCTTTAGTTAATTTTGTGAGGACACAAATTTTTATTGCACAAACATATCTATTTCTATCCAAAGTGTTGTTAATTAGTTTTATATAGGGGATACGTGTCAGTAGTGGAACATTTTAAGTTGGGGGTTCAAACTAACATCTAAATACCATGTATGAATGTTAAAATCAATTAATTTAAAATTTTCACATTGTTTTAATATTTAATTTTCTTTTGGCCTGTTGAAATGGAAGGAAAGTGATATTTTGAATGATCTAAAAAATAAAAAGGTTTGAAATGCATTTAAAATAAGTGTTATCCAATACTTAAATATGGTCTAAATATGTTATACATAAATATATTAATTATTGATAATTTAACATGTTATGATGTAATTGATTATTATAAAATATAAGTTGCACAATTAATACATAATATTATCAAAACTATTAAATAATACCAATTTAATTAGAGGATATTATATACTCAAATCCCATTTAAACTATTAATACATATTCACCTATTAAAACTTCTCCCCTAAAAATACCACTCTTGGAGACTTTGAGTAGCCTTGAATAATTGTGCGAGGTAAAGAAAATATCATAAGGGATAAAATTTATGATTCTATATTGTTCACTAAAATGCAAAGAATGTTTCCATAAAACATACCATACGATGTTTTGATCTTTCATAAATATAGATATCTCATGGTCTCCAAGAAATATTTTGAACCCATGAGAAATCATTTTCTGAGAAATATAAAATAATTGGAAAGGATCACTGATGATAGTCTTGTCATCTATTCCAATCCTCTTGAACTTTAAGTTTTATAACTATGTGAGAGAGTCAAATCTTTACTTTGAATAAATAAATATTTTGCTTATCTAATCATAGAGGGCTGAGTGTTTTATGGTAAGTTTGGACTATAGGTTTTAAAAAAACAACTATTTGTTATTTTTTAAAAACGTTTCCTTGGTAGATTTTATTGGTGGAAAAATAACTTCCTAATCATATTGGTTAATTTTAAATTGGTGAAAAATAGTTATTTTTGTATTGGTTAATGAGAATCTAGGACATATAAAATATTTGATGTGTATTGTACTCTTTATTAAAAATATTTTTTATTTAAAAAGTATTTTTTTATCAATTTTATTGGTTGAAATGACACCTATTTTTTTATGCAATGGTGTCAATGACACTTATTTTTTTGCATTCAATATCCCCATCTTTGACAATTTTGCACCATTTCTAAGTTTTAATGTGTAGAGAAAAATTTAGAGGGATTCAACATAGAAATGATTGTTGGCATAATGTTGCACTTCTCCATTGTAAACATCTTTGGCATATGAATAGGTGAAACATGCAATTTATTGTTGGGAATGGACACTTATTTTATGTTCCTATATTATTTCATTAAAATATAATATAAGTTGAATATACTTATATACATGTTTTTTCTTTAAATAGAGCCATGTGGATGACCTAAAATAGACATGAATTTATATTTGTAGAATACTCATAAGGATGGTTTTGTATGTTTTATATTTTGTATTTTAAAAAAAAATAGTTATTAGATGGATATATACACTCTTTGTATTGTATATAAACTATATGCATTTCCCAACAATACATGTTCATATATGGTTGAAACAAATCAAAAAGGAAAGTTTTGCATTATTTTTATTTTATACTTTTTCTTGAATGGATGATACATGATAGATATGTTCATTGAGCAAAGAAGAAAGAAAAATATTTGAACATATATGAGATCATTGGTAATGTAACACTCCTCCTTTTTGGACATATTCAATATGTGAATGGGTGAAATATGCAATTCTTTATTTAAAATAAACATTTATTTCAATCCATATTATTTTTGCCAAAACATAATGTGTGTGTGTGTGTGTGTGTGTGTGTGTGTGTGTGTGTGTGTGTGTGTGTGTGTGTGTGTGTGTGTGTGTGTGTGTGTGTGTGTGTGTGTGTGTGTGTGTGTGTGTGTGTGTGTGTGTGTGTGTGTGTGTGTGTGTGTGTGTGTGTGTGTGTGTGTGTGTGTGTGTGTGCACACGGATACATACATATATAACTTATGTGGGTACCACAAGATTAATATGCATTTTTGTTTGTAGGATACCCACAAAAAGAAGTTTTACATTTTTTCAATTTGTATTTTCCTTAAAAAAATTTATATTCTTTGTATAAACAAAAAATGTGCGTACATTAAGATTATATATTCATACATATTTGAAGAAAACACACAAAGTAAACTTTTTATTGTTTCAAATTTATAAATTTTATTGAAAGAGTGATATATTAGATATATTGTTTGTCTATATATTATAAGTGTAAACAAGTAATATAAATATCTAACAATAATTATATATCTCAATTTGAAGAAAAATTGGAAAGGAAATTTTACCAAACTAACAATAAAAATTGAGTTTATATATATAGAGACCTAGACAAAATAAATAAATAAATTTAACAAAGCATGGTTTTTAGACGTTAAAAGCATTATTTGTTTGAAGATTTGAGTCAAGAATACTTTGAAAGAACAATCGAGTGATGAAATCATTTATGAATCTTTACACCATTTTATATTTCCATCATTTTTATGTTATTCCACATGTTTATCATTGATTTATACAATGATTAAATATTTTAGGACATATAACATATAATTAAAAGAAATAGACATCTAATCAGCTTTAATTAAAGGTCACAGATCATTCTACATAGAAATTATTGTTGGTATACATCTTTTACAACTACTCTATCCAAATCATTCAAAAAAGTAACATGATTTGATTGCACATTACATTTCAAAATGAATTGGACCTTTTAATTTTATGGTGGTGTACACATGCAAATCACCATATTCTCAACAAAATCTCTTGAATGTAATATTTTTTCCTCTAACCATATTCTACACATTGGAAAGGATGTGCATAGGGATGATTCACATTACCATTATTAAAAATTGACCTTGTTTGAAACCTATTACAACCTTATTTAAAAATCTTCTCAAGGAAATTAAAACTTATCCTATCAATTGGAAGAGTGAGAATTACTTTGTCTAAAAATCCATGGATCTTAAGAATTTGTGGATCATTGGGCTCATCCAAATTATCAATAACACTTTAATTTAAAATAACATCACCAACATTGTTTCAAGGTCCAAAATTTTTTATTGACATCATCCTAAATAAGACATAAATATATGGTTGTCAATAATCATATGAAAATCATTTACAAATTCAATAAACTAAGGACAAAAAAGAATCAATACACAAAAAATACTTACATGGACATCAACATTACTAGTTAAAGAAAACAAAATATTTCTTCTTGAAGAAAATTCATTTCTAAATTTCTTTCTCAAATCATTGAATTTTAAAATGTGCTTGCACACATGACATTGGGTTGATCACATGCATTCACACATTTTAAAAGCATAACTTTCCATTTTAACCTTGTAAAAATGTTTATTCCTTTATTTGGCTTGTCACCCATGCCACATCAAGGTTAATCTCACTAGACATCACATCACCATCAAGGATGATTTTTGATATTATCCATGACTTGTTCTCTAATTGCTCAATCTTGAAATTCTTGTAAAACCCATTCTCCTTACACATTTCACTCCACCAATAATACAAAAATACAAAAGACACAAAATTATTCACCAACAAATCCACTCTTTGATGGGAAGAAACTTTGATTTCATTTAAAAATATGTAGTATTTGTCTCTTGACCTACAAGGGGCATTGTATGCAATCAACCTAACCACAAGCCAACATAGTGGAACCATTGATCTTTCCAATAGTTAACAAAAAATTCTTGAGATGCATATTGTTTCATGAGTAGATTCATGTCACAAACCATTTCAAAGTGTTAGAATATACAATATTTTGTGAAGGGCCACTATTAGAAAGGAGAAGAAAAGCAATTATTGAGATATTTATAAGAGGGGAAATGAAATTTCAACATATAACATGTCCCAAATTCATGAGAATATGTTAGTGTGAGGGTATCAAGATTTTCCAAATGACAAATATCTAATTCCTTGATCAATAAGTAGAATTAAGTTATCAGAATTTAGTTTGAAATTTCTTGTAACCAACAAAATGTAAGAAAGTGTTAAGAGATTTTTTTAGTTAAAATTACTAAATATGACAAAATGGCTCACATACCATCAAGTGTATTCTTTCATATGCTTATTTTAATTTCCATTTTTTTACATTCACTATAACATGTTATAACATTTGAATTCTTTTGTTTGTTTGTAAGAGAAACTCATATTTACCAAAATTCACATATGGGTGGAGTCCTTTCTGAGCATTTAGTTGTTTTATCCATCCTTCTTTAGGTAAGTGCATGCACATGTTTTAATTTATAATTTTATTTTGATACACGCATGCATTCATATCACATGTACACACTAAAGTGGGGGTATTATGTAGGCACGATGTTTTGATATAATACCTATTTCCATTAGGTCTTTTCTATGTTTTAACACACTTGGTCTAGTTGTGTAAATTTGGCTCTTTTTAGATGCATTTCAGTGTAGATTATGTTATATCTGGCCTTTTTAGATCAAAATCTCATTATATCCATCTTTTATCAGCTTATGGATCCCAATAATCAACTTTTTAATCAACCTCATCTCCACTCTTAGCATTTATTACACCTAGTATAAAAATCAAGACCTTTCAATCTTCTCCCATACAAAATTGACAACTTATTGATTCCATCCTATGCATTTTATTTATCCTTCTACCTTGGCCTGATTTCAAAAGCCTTTGATTTAACTTATCATAGTATTCCATGGTCGAGCATTACATGTCTTATTATATAAATTTGTATATATACAAATCAATTCCTAGTAATTGACTTAATATTAAGGGAATGACAAATCATTATAAGTCTTTGAGCTTCACATTCTTCCTATTTATTGTAAAACTTATCAAAGAGCCTGCATATTGAGCTAACATTGATTTTTCATTATCTTCAAGTCATTTTCCATTATCATATTGTACCAAAAGAGGGTTTAAGATAATGTTCATGTAGTTGCATTAGATTTCCTAGGGATGAAATGTGGATCCTTTCTCTAAATTACACTTCACTCACATACACATGAGAGATACATTAAATTTGATTCCAAGTGTGTGGGATACATAGTTGAAACTCCTCCATGGGTAGCCCAAGCTAGATAACCTTAAAATACTTGTTATATTTATACTTTTGAGGGCTAGATCAAGGAGAGAAAGAGAGATAATTCAACATATTATACCTATAAATTTTTCATAATGATCATGTTATTTTAATCTAGGCTTAGGATTGTTGAGCCATAATGTGATCACATTATATTGAACAATAATACAACCACATTACTAATGAGATCAAAATAATAATGTGCTCATGTTTCTTGTGTGTCAGAAGAAAGGGAAACCTAAATGCAAAAATACTCATTTTGCATTTAAGTTCCCTCACTCTCCCATAGCTTCTATAATCACATTTTACTTAAAAGACTACAAAGAGTGCTAGGAAGCTTCTAGATTCATCCCATAGACTTGTTGACCGATGATACCACTACGTAGGAGAGGAAATTGATTGAAATTTTCCTTATTTACCCATAATCTTTCATTATTTTCATTGTTTAACCTTGGTTTTTAATTATCATTTTTTCTTTTTAACAACCCATCCTACTAGCCCTTGCAACCCTCCATAAAACCTTTTGGTCGCTATTCCTCCTAACCCTCCATAAAACCATATTTGTCCTCTTATCCCTCCACTTAACCCTCCTACAGTTCCCCAAAACCCCCTAGTAGTTAAGATTTTTTGATTGACAACATTATGGGAATTAAACTTGAAATTAAAGAGTTAACTGATAGAATGAGGGATCCCAGTTCAACCAACCCCCATAGCACCCAACTAGCTGATTCCCTATGGAACTTATTAGGTCAAATTAACTCTATAACAAGTCAAATTGACTAATAGACCTCATATAGGGATACTTATAGGGCATATTATGCTAATAAGTTGTTAGCCCTTCATGTCAAGAACAAATATATTTCAAAATCTAACATTTTCACCCTATTCATCAACCCCACCACCAATTCCCTATTTCCCATAATCGCTAAACATTTTACTATCCATCGCAATATACATAACTTAATCAGAACCAATTTTTGGGATCGATGGTGGATGGTATTTGACTATCCACCATGTAACAACCATGAGGTCCCCTTATATTTTTTGATTAAACTCTACTATGAGTTTGTCCTCAATGAGATTCCCAATTATTTTGATTTTAGTGAGTTTTAGGGCCAAGGAAAAAACTCTGCACAAGATAAATCAAGTACACAATATGTGCCTAATTCACCTACATAGATCCATATCTAAAATTCTCTTGATCCTAAGATCCCCTCTATAGTCTAGCATGTCATAAAGATAGACACTCTCCATGCTCTTAATTCACTCACTAATATGCTCATTTAGCATGTGAGTAGGCTCTCACAAAGTGATGCTATAGATATGCCATAGGCTACCCAACCTTGACTGTACCCTTGTAGTTCATGTGGATCTATGTGCATAGGGCCTTTTTATGATGATGGCATCAATGGTTCAGATGGATTAGATCATATTCTTAAGAGTGATGAGTTTTTAGAATGTACATTTGGCTTGTAGACATCAATCACCACATAGATGAAAGTATATTTTATATAAATGTCATGTTCAATTTAAGTTATATTTGAAAATTTAATTTTTAAGCTAACAATTAATTTACATATAAATTTAATATAATATATATGTCATTTTTTATGTCACAGGAGGTGACAGTTCCTTCATCATCATAGTCAACATTTACAACATTTGATTTATGATGACCATTGTTTACCTATTTTGATCTAGCTGATACGCCATCCATAACTACATTCTCCTCTATTAGGATGACACCATTTACCTATACAGAGGTAAAAATTGTTTACATATATGTTTTTCTCTTTGCATCTATTAGGATTATAGTTTTTTACATATATGTTTTTCTCTTTACATGTAATTTACTTCTATTCTCAACAATTAATGTTAAAATAACACAACCAAAAACATAAAAGTCATGAATGGTCATATGTTGGACCATGCTTCCTTGGGAATAACATCCTATAATGCTCTTACAAGGTCACTAATTAAGGATGTATACATTGTATTCATATCTTCTACCCATTACCCATATGATATATTTTCTCTTTCTATTACTCAAGGTCAATACACTATTTTACAAGAAACATATTACATGCTTGTAGGGATAGGACATTATTTATGAATAAAACATGAAACACAATTTTTCATAAAATAATTTAAGCTTCCTTATGAATATACACCTATTTTCCTAGTGAAATTTATCTTGGAAGTAATAATAGCCTATTAAATGGGAGTCTCATTCATATACCTCTTTCCCAAAGACTTTCCTAATAACACAAACTAATATTCCTATGACCATACCACATCTAAAACTATAAGGGCACAAAATTGACTTGACTTCACATGTAACATAAGTACTTCCTCATCTTTGATATGGGTAAACACAAATAATCCCTTTTCTCTCTTTCCCATCTATATTTGTGCACCCAAAATTTGTATAAGATCCCATTATATATATTTTTTATGGGAGGTTTGTGTAATAAATATCTTACACCATTCCACTTAAACAACCATCTCCAACAAATAATGATGAGCTACTATAATCATCAATGTCATGCCCAACAAATACACCCTTGTAATTAGGCTGAGATTTAACATGAGTGTCAAAACCCATCCACTGGTTACCCAAATCATTTATCAAAAAGGGGAGATGATTTTCAAGCATGCACACTCTTTATTCTCCTTCTTTGAAAAGTGATAATAAGATAAAATGACCTTGTAAGATCATACAATAAGGAAGTAGTTACAATGGACCTACCTAAGTTAAACCCATATTTTTAGACAAGTGATAAATTAACAACCAATATAGTCCAACATGTAATATAGTATAAATTGAAGACCTTGACCCAAGTATATTTATATTTATCAATGAAAAAAAAAAGAAACTAGTATATTATATATTCCATTTCACTAATCCTCTAGTTTTGGTTTTGGAACAAGGTTGTTGCTCTAACACTTCAATAGATGGCTATCAATTCATTTATACATGTATTTTCATGTACATGCTTGTCCTCTTCTTTCCTACAATGTTTCATTGCATTCATGTACTTATAAATATAAATATTTTTATATACACGTGTTTCTATTGATCATTTTGGTTCACTTATATAATATTTGATACTTTATATAAAACTAAGTGAGACCTTGTTTACATGAACAATTAATGGCTAGAGTAAACACTCTTCCCTCTTTACAAGTTGAGACAGACATAGGCATTGCCACTGTAATGTCATTTGCATAGGCACTGACAAAGGTATATACTAGTTCTTGTAATTTTGAGTTGTAAAAATAGACGTGTTTTAATAATGTTAGTACATGTACTAGGGTCATATATAGCTTATGTAAATGTATTGTGTATGCAAGGTTGTCATATGATAGCTGATGGTCCCAGTTAGATGGTGATTAGGGAAAATTTTCATGTTCCTCCCATATTTTAGATGCTTATTTAGATAGCTAAGCCAACCATTGACTTATTTAATCATGAAAAATAGATTAAGATTGGGAGCTTTAAGTAATTGCACATGTTTAAATGATTTTTTATTGTGTTTTAATTTTTTTTCTTAACAATTGTTTGAATGTATTTTATGTTAGTTTCATAATAATTCTTGTATTTGAAAAGCTCAGCTACAAGCTAGTTATGAGCATACTACCCACAGTTGGACCTTAGAGCAATCTAAGGCATTAGAGGGGTCCCCATCTACTAGCAGGGCATCCAAGGGAGAGTCTTATTTGAAGAAGGCAAAGAGAGGGAGTGTATTTGATGAATAGGATGTCTTACACATGAGATGTACTTTTTTGTATGTCTATGTGGCAATTGATGCATTTTTGGCATTATATATGTGCATATGACATTTAACCAATATTAGATATGATGTTGGTAGATGTAATTTTTTGTATGCCTATCACGATAATCTATGTATTATTGACATTGGACCCATGTGCCTATATTATATGCCTATCATGGTAATCTGTATAATTTATATTTAGTTGTTATTTCATTGTGTGTTATTGTACAGTGTTATTTTGATCTTCTAAATTATTATCTATTAGATCTTGTATTTAATCTTGTACACAAAAATTAGGATTAAAAAATTATTCTTTTCAATACTATAAATCTTAGATCTCCCATACTTTTTTTAAATTAAAGTTTTATTTCATCACTTAGGCTTAATGGCCATTTTTTCTTGGTACCTACTTCTTGTATACTTTGGAGACACTTTTTGGTTTCATTATATCTATGACAAACCTCTCACATTCATTCTCTAACTCATTTCATACATTCCATTCACAAACATCCTCTCACTCTTTCACTAAGTTCTCACTAGGCAATCCTCTTAGGTTTCAAGTACAAAAAATTGAAACAGGTATCAAGGTGTTAGTATTTTGTTATAGATGTTATTACATGGTCAAATCACACCTAACTTAACCTATTACAAGTGTTCAAACACACTTTAACATTCAATTACACATATAGGGCACATTAAGGCACAACAAGGCACCATAAAGGCCTATGACAAGAATGTGGAGTATGCCCTATATATATAAAAAAACCCATTTTTAGTGAAAATATGAAGATATATTTAATGAGAAAAAATTATACATAATGAAAAATATTCTACTTGGCTGCGCTAGATCGAATACATAGTCAAAGTTATATGATGATGTCATATTTGTAAGTTATAATGCTATTAGAACTTGATATGTGTTGATTAGAATTAAAGTCCAATCATCCACCCACTTTTGTGACTCACACTCATTCCAAATAGAGTCCACATATGTAGAATAAAAAATTTAATTTGAGTTACTAAATGAGTGGAGGTCACCTAAACCCTTAGAGTCATACAATCCTCATACTTTGCCATGTGTTTTTCCTTCATTAATAAAAATGTCTACAAATAGTATAATTTAGTTGAGAACCCTGACACATCTTCTCATTACACCATTCAACTAGAGTTTTTTCATCTATCAAATGAACACCATCTTCAAATTTCAACTCCTCCCTTCTAATATCTCTTTTTACACATGCTCTAGTACTATCATGCTCCCCTTTTCCATGGTCAGCCTCGTTAAAACTCTAAATGTGATTTACACTAGTGGTAACGTGCATCTTGTTCAACCAATAAAACATCCATACATTTTTGAATTGTGATGTGAAATTTTTAGACCAAATGTAATGTTGATTGAAAGTAATGTTCCTCTGATTCAACTGTTCATATAAATTTTGAAAATAACCTTGAACGTACTCTAAATAATGTGATTTGTCATCACTGATATATATATATATATATATATATATATATATATATATATATATATATATATATATATATATATATATACATATATATATATATATACACACATATATATATATACACACACACACACACACACACATATATATATATACATATATATATATATACATATATATATATATACATATATATATATATATATATATATATACATATATATATATATACATATATATATATATATACATATATATATATATACATATATATATATATATATATATTAAGGAAGTACCATTTCCTTAATATATATATATATATATATATATATATATATATATATATATATATATATATGGTACTTCCTTAATATTTTCTATTATTTATCTATATTATCAAGTGCATGCATGAATTCTATAAGCACAAATACGGTAACTTGTGATGAGTTATAATACTATGATTAAACTTTCATTTTGGGTTTGAATGTCTAATTTTCAATAAAATCAACTAATAAAATAATGGAACCAATTTAGAATGTATCCTTGCATATATTGAAATGTTCATCCAACCACCTAGCCCTGTGTGTGTGCCTTGCATACTCAAACAATCTTCTCCATAAATTTGATCAAAAATTTAGAAATAGGTATCTATTTTGTAACAAGCTCACACATTTTAGATTCTTTTCCATCTTTTACTTGATAAGTCACTAATTTATATTTTCTTAAACCAACTAATTCATGTCCAATTACACTTGTAATCTCCTCATGGATACATTTTTTAAAATTTGGCAATCCACCACAAATGCTGTAATTTCCATTTAAACATGATTTTTTGTAAAATAATTACCCATTTGGTTTTTTGTAGAAGATAGCTGGAATAAATTCCCTAGCTAATTTTATTGGTAATTCAATGCCACAATATTGAAAAAATTTAGCATGCAAAGAACAATGAATATGGTAAAAATCATCATAACGCATTGAAAATTCAACATGTTGCCTACAAAAAGTGGTGTGTGTGTGATTAATTTTAACATTAAAAGGTTTTACCATCTCAAAATATCTTTGACAAACAAAAATTTGTGGATTTTTTTCCAAAAATTTAGAGTACAATTATGTTTGAGTCATATCTAATAAATGTTTTGGATGTATTTCATGGTTAGGAGAATCAACTCTTCTTTTCATAACATCTCTTGCATTGGGTGAAACTCTTATATTGTCTTTCTAAAATTGAGAAAGTAACTCTTTTAGAGTATCAGCTATAGCCTTATCCTTTTGTAGAAGTCTACCAGAGAATGTCCAAAGATAATTAGTATTAGGTTCATTAAGTCTTTCACATCTTTCAATTGATTTCATTACTATTTTTATTTTTATATTAAATGTTTCATTTATTTTTATTGAATCATTTTTTCCCTATTTCAACACTTACTACACAAGTGCTATTATACGATGAGAAACATTACAATCTTTGTTGTGTGATCTCAGGCTTACAATATAATATACATCATGTATATTTTCAATAATTTCATAATTTTAATCATCCATGTTAGATTCTCTTAATCCTAATGTGTACATTATAAATCTCATCTTAATCAATTTTATCAATGAAATAGATAATTGACATCTTTGACTATCGTACTCCAAATTATGAAAGAAAGTATCCCAAATTTGTTGAGCTAGTCTTCTTGAATGGTGATCAGACATTTTTTATGCATTGGTTTTAAAATATTTTCATTGAATTCAATTAAGTACTTGTCTTTTCTACACAAAATTATTAGAGGTGTTGGTAATGGTGGAATTTGTTGAGAGGGTGTTTTAAAGTTGTTATTATTTTCATTATTTAGAGGTGGGATGACATTTTATTCATTATTAATTTCTTCATTATATGTTTCCATGAAATTTTTTTGATGGTTAATTTCATCATTATTTGTTTCCATCAAATTTTATTCATTAATGTTGGGTAAAACATCATATATAGACTCATCATCAACAAAATAAAAAACATGGAACTTTGAATGTGAACTTTCAATGTTAACTAATTCATTATTTTCAATTTTATTATTATTCATTTCATTATGGTTAATTTCAACATTATTCAATTGATTATAGTCAATTTCATCATTTTTTAATTCATTATCATCAATTAGCTCATTATTTGTGGTATTTGGTTCATCAAGATTAGGGTTTGTACCTTGTCTACCATGAAGTTTTTACATTTGTAACTTGTGATTCTCTCTCAATATTCTAATTCCTTTGGTGTTTTTTTCTTCAATAACTTCCTCTTCTTTGAATGTCATCTAGAACCCATCAAAAGGGATAATTAATAACTTTTCAAAGGTGGGGTTAAGTACATTGGTATGCAAATCTCACATAAGTATGTAGAGAATGTTTGTGGGGATAAAATTCTTGATTTGGTTTAAAAATTATCATTGATAAGTGTGTTTAATCTAAAATAATAATAACACAATCATGTTATTGCATAATGTGATCACGTTATGTGTTGTATAACGTTCTAGCCCATCCAACCCATTTTAAATCTTATATTGACAATAACATGATCATGTTATGTAATACCATGATTGTGTTACTGTCTATATAAGATTTGGGGTTGGTAATTGGCAATGAGAGCTGAGTTTTACCTATATTAAGAATAATGTGATGGCATTATTAAATAACATGATTGCATTATACTTAATATAGAAAAGGGATTATGTATTATGAATAAAAGTATTAGTGAAAAGGGTTTATGAATTAGGGATTACAATTTATGTTTTAGGGCTTAGTGATTATGGATTAGGGCATGTAGGGCTTAGGTTTAAGGGTGTATATAAGGTCTAATCTCTATATGCCATGTGAAAAATTAATTTTTACTACAAAGGATGTTGATTGGGACCAAATTGATTGGTAAATATGGAAAGTTTTTATTTTAAAATTTAGGGTATAGTGTTTAGGGTACACAGGGTCAATAAAAAGATATAATTCTTAGTCTAAATGATGTTAATTTGGGATAAAATGATTGGTTTATGGTTTAAAAAGTTTATATTTATGGTTTATAGTTTAGTGATTATGAACTTTAAGCATTAAGGCTTGGGATATAGGTTTTAGGGTATATAAGGTACAATCGTGATGTCAATTGGGGTAAATTGGAGATGATCAACCCCAAAATCACATTTTATAGTCATGTAATTAAGTTTAAGGGGCTCTAAATAGCCCTAATCTACTTCAAATGTATAGCTTGGTTGAATGTGAATTTAATATCAATTATCCCCCACATCATCATAGATTGAGCCTATGAATTCAATCATGGTAATGGGTGATGCAATTTTAACCAAGTTCATCCTTGTGAACCTAGTTCTTACTATGTTTATATAAAGGATGTTAATTAGGTATAAATTTATTGGTTTAGGGTTAAGGGTCTATAATTTAAAGGTTTTGGGGTTTAGAGCTTATAGCTTAGGGTTTAATGTTAATGGTATAGGGTTTTGTGTTAAATTTAAATGGTACAAGGTAACATAGGGTTTAATATATTGGATATAGGTTCCAATAACTAAGGTAATTAAAGAACATTTGAGTTACTTGTGATACCTATTAATGAATTTATTACCTTCATGTTTACATTTTTGATAAAAGTAAGGTCAATTACACCATTTACATGTTGCATACATGTTATAAAATTAATTGAGCCATAAATTTGGTTTAGGGGCTCAATTTTGCCCAGATCACATAGGAAATTTCAAAAATTGTCTAATTGGATCAATTCATGATAGAAGATTGATCTTTTTATTTTTACCTAAATCATACCTTACTATTGAAGGGATTCAAATTGGCCTCAAATGTATCCTAGATTAAAATAATCAACTAACTCTTCCTCTTTGGTTGATTAGTTTGAAGGGGATTGAAATAGCCCCAATGTACTGAACATATGCATAACTAGATTGATACTCCAAAGGCTTTAACCATATGTTTAAAAGAGCATTTTATGACATCTTTTGATAAAATCAATTATACCATACAAGGCATGTATGTTTGTGGCATGTAGTTGGCATTAGGGCAATTTATGTTTTAGGTATTAGGGTTTAGGTTTAAGGACCTATATATTAATGTCCAATCACTAGATATGCCATGTGTTCAAACCTAATTCTTACTACAAAGGATTTTAATTGAGAATAAATTGAAGCTAGTAAATAGGGAAAGTTTATGGTTTACAATTTAGTGTATAGCGTTTAGGGTTTATATTTTATGGTTTCTAGGATTTAATGTATATACATGATTTAGGGTACACAGGGTTAATCACAAAGATAATTGAGGACAATTTGAATCACTTGGACCCATTTATGACTATAAAATGTGTTTTTGGGTTGTAAATTATACCATGGATGTCATCATGTAGATTGAGTGAATTAGTCAAATAGGGCAATCAGTCATGTGATTTAGGCCTAATTGAGCCTTATGAACTTAATTCTTAGTTTAAATGATGTTAATTTGGATTAAAATCATTGGTGCAAGGTTTAAAGAGTTTATATTTATGGTTTAGAGTTTAAGGATTAGGAACTTTAGGGATTAGGGCTTAGGGTATAGGTTTTAGAGTATATAAGGTACAATCATGATGGTGATTGGGGAAAATTTAAATTCCTTGAATGTAGATCTATGAGTATTAGATAATGTGAATTTGGGATCAATTATCCCTCACATCATCATATATTGAGCCTACGAATTCAATTATCGTAATGACTGATGTAATTTTAACCATGCTCATCCTTGTGAAACTAATTATTACTATATATAAAGGATGTTAATCAGGGATAGATCCCAAGGTCCTACTAAGCCTCAATGCAAGGAATTTCATCCATATGATATCAATTAGGGATCCGATTTCTCACCATATCAAAAAATTAAGTATTTTTTCAATTTGATATGCAATTTAGTCCAAAGTAGCTGTGTGCAAGGAATTACATTCATATGTAATGGAAATTGGGGCTTCCTTGGCCCTGATTGAATACCATATTAAAGAAATCAAGTATTCAATTCTAGATGATACATAATTGGGGCCAATTGAGGCTTGCCCAAGGAATTGTGTCAACATAATTTTAATTAGGGCCCTAATTGCACACCTTATTCAAATAATTGAGTGTTTGATTGAATTTGATATGAAATAAAAACCAATTAAACCCTCTATAAGGAGTTACATCCATATAATAATAATTGGTATTCTAATTATCCACCAAATTCAACTGAAAGAATATTTGATTCAATATGATCTATGAAATTTATTCCAAACAAGCCTTCTGTAAGAAATTAAATCCTTCTACTCTCAACAAGGGGATTTTTTGGTCTCAAATACATAACAAATTGAATCAACCAACTATTTAGTTTAGTTGAATATGTAATTATGGCCAACCAAGGCTCATGCAAGTAACTGCATACATCTACTGTCAATTACAACTTATTTAGCCCCAATTTTAAACTATAACTATGTAATCATGTATTTGGTTTTATCTTATACATAATTGAGCCCCATGAAAGTAATTTTTTCTATATAATGTTATTGTTGGGTTCCATTATCCCCAATTGCACACCATATTGAACTAATTGAGTATTTAGGTTCAATATGATATGTAATTAGGGTCACTCAATCCTCAAGCAAGGAATTACATCCATCTAATGTCATTTGGGGATCTAACTAAATCGTGTTAAATCAATTGATATTTTTTTTCAATACTATACATAATTTAGGACAACCAAGTCTTATGTAATTAACTGTTTTCACCTAGAATCTCAATTGAGGCATCTTTCAACCCATGAAACAAATTATGTCCGTCTAATGTCCATTGTGAATTTTTTTCCCTAATTACACATCATATTTAACCAATCAAGTAGTTTATTTAGTATAATCTATAATTAAGATTAATTAGTCCCCATGCAAGGAATTTCTTCAATATAATGTCAATTAGGGCTTTGATAGCACACCATATCAAACTAATTAAATATTTAGTTCAATCTAATACACAATCAAGGTTAAATGAGCCTTGAGAAAGGAATTATGTCCATATAATGTCAATTGGGTCTCTAATTCCACACCATATTATAAAAAACCAAGTGTTTAGTTTAGTTTTAAACGTAATTGGGGCCAACTAAGCTCCATCTAAGGAAATGTGTCCATCTAATGTTAATATGGGATATATTAGTCTGATTGCACACCATAGTGGGATCAAAGAAACAATAAGTTGATTCATAGGTTAATACATCTCGCATTTTCATTCAATGCTAACAATTATTAACAAGAACATTGGTCCTAAATAATAATCTTAATCAACCAATATTTGATCTTAAGACTACTAGGCCTAATGGCTCCTATTCAAGTTTTAGGGTGTTGAGAATATGTAACGTGTTTGCGTTATTAACATGATCATGTTATTAAATACCATGATCATGTAATAATTTAATTAATAACATGGTCATGGTATTTGAATTTGAATTCAATTTATGCACATTTTGGCTTAAGAATGGCTTAGATTCCTGAGCCAAAGGCTGGGACTGTCAATGTATAATCAATTTTTGAAAGGTATGAAAATAAACAATAAATTTCAACTTTGATTGTTAAATACACTAAGAATTTCAACATGAAAATTCAAAAAAATGATATCATCATGACAAGCACACTCTCCTCTTTCCAAAAATATGATTTTTTATAATTTTTGGACTAATTTAAAGTTTCAAACTATGTTGATTTCTAACTATGCCTTTTTTAGGCCATTAAATGCCACAATCATACATGCCTATACATGTTCATGTAATTTATCTTTCATTTATCCAAGTGAAAAATAAAATATATGGTGACCAAGTAGGCCTAATTATACACACATTAAAAAAAAATTGATTTTCATTTTTTTAGGTAGTTAGGCATGTCACACAAACGACTATCCATTTCTTTATCATTTTTAGGATCTATTTACTTGAAAAATTCATAAAAGATTATTCATTAAAAAAATACTAAAGATATAGGTGACGTACATAAAGATATTATCTAAATTTTCCACAATGGGTTTTAAATAATATTAAATGATTCTCAAAAAATGGTGCACATCATAGCCATTTATATACTATGTTTTTTGAAAAAAAAAGGAGTTCCTCTTCAAATTTTAGATGTTTGAACTAGTTATACTTAACCATTTTAAAACAAAGTAGTGTTTTGGGAACTAGAATTGAAATGATACATTTCATGTTCTTACACCATCTTTCAAATTCAGAGTGTAGATATCTCAAATTATCTATAAAAGTTTAGATTTCTAAAATTTCAAAAAAATCATGTCCATGGATAAGCCACTTTTTGTCCCCCAACATTGCGCACTTACCCATAAAAGTGAGTGTAACAGTTATTTTATTTTTTAATTAAGGTAAGTGAGGTAGTGTTTGATAAGTTCTATGAACTAGACTGGGACACAATTGAAGGGTTTAAATCATCTATAAACTAGATATAATAATCATTAGTGTCAATAACATCCCAATAGGGTATAAATTTACCATAAATAGCCACAACCAATGTAACATGTCCAACGAGATTTGAATCTAAGTGGGACTAGACACAATTTTTGATTTTTCTAGTTGATTCTAAGTAGGACTACAATCTAATTATAATTATAAATTAGAGAAGAATTTTTGAGTTGAAGATATAAATCAGGAAGGAAGAAGCTTTTACAAAAATTAGAGCTTCAAATTGGAATTGGGGCACAACTGGGGACTAGTCTCCAATAAACAAGTAGATAATGAAACAACATAAAGATAAAAAAAATCTAAAATATGAAAAAAGGCAATTGAACACAAAGAGGACATGCTACAAAATCACCATAGATGGCAAAGTACCAAAGATAGAAGACTCACACAAAAAAAATTAGGACAATGAAGAAATCCTTCAATGAACAAAAACTAAACTTAAACCCAAATAAAACCTACAATCTCAAACATCAAGGATCATCCAAAATTAGAAAGGATTCTCCTCGAAGACAAATCATCCAACATCTTCTGGCAACCATTATGAATAAGTTCTTTTGCTTTTAATCTTAGTCTTTCTACCTCGGGTTTGTATCCTCTACATCTCACTAACATTCCTACATCTGTGTTTAATTTCCCACCATTAAAATTAAAAACCTAAATTATTTTAATGTGGTATTAAAATAAGGAAATGGTATTAAAATACCAAAACCAAATTATTTGTATGTGGTATGAAGAAAATGAAATGATATAATAGACAAGCCATTTTAATCATTGAATATTTTGTATTTGTACTGTTTTATCTCCTCTTATTATTTATCCATGCTTTTAATATAATAATATAATAAATTTAATTTAATTAAATTAAATTTAAATATAAATATTCATAAGAAGCCAAGACTAGTTTAGACCAAAGAATATATTACTTAAAATGGGTATAATAAAAGAATAGCAAAAATATCTTTAGAAGATATAAAAGATAACTAAAATTAAAAAGAAATGATAAAATTAAAAAAAAAGGAAGAAATGACAAAATTTTAAAACCAATAAAATATGCATTGTCTTACAAATCTATACCAAACAATTTGTGAAAGCAAAATAAATAAACAATATGGATTCATTCCAAACTGTTTGGAATAAATCTCTACCATTCCATACCCTAGTGTTTTTTAGCTATGAGGGATTTTAAGATTTTTCAATCCAATAAAATAACATTTGTCCAAATGTAATTTCAATGTCAATCCAGTAAGATTTTATGGCCCTTCATTTTATATTTTGGGCAATTAAGTACTGTCAATATTGGGTAACTTAACCACACAATCTAGCTAAAATATCTACTATGGAGACACAAAATGGACACATGCCTTGTTAAGTACATACTTAAAAACTATATTTCATTACATAAATACTCCAAAAGTATAGATTAAAAATTATATATTTGTATTTGATAAAATGTCTTGACAGGTATAGAATATATGCGATTATTTTGCAGTAGAGTACCAATGATAGAAAAACACTTAAAGAGATGTTGTTTAATATTTTATCACAATGTTTATTTTGAAGAGATTCTTGTTTAATTTGAACCTTTTGATGTTTGAATATTTATCTTCAATTATGAGGAACATGGTAAATAGATTATTCAGAGTTTAAATATAGGGACCAATTTTATTGTATTGCACCATAATATCTTACATTGTATGTAGGTGGGAATAAATTTTGAATTAAAATACAATTCAATTCACATCATGTTGAAATGCACATGTCAACTCCCATTATAGAGTGTCAAGCAACAAGGTCTCCAATCAAGATAAGAAAATGGAGGTGTGTGGATTGGATGCAAGAACTATATGAGATTTGAAAATGCAAAAAACTTACTTTTAAAAAAAAGAACATGTTTTGACCTCAATGATTTGAGCCCCAAAGAGCTGGAAGCTATAGAAAAAACTCAAGATTTATAATTTTGAAGAAAATAAAGAGAAAAAGAGACATGATAATCAAGGTGAAGGGAATTTGTGAAAGTAAGTGATACATTATGTGTTTTCCATTATATATTTTTGCTCACCAATAATTCACATCTTGTGCTTACACATGAGTTATGAAGTCTAGTAGAAAAAAGAAAATGCATTAGTTACAACAAGAATGTGAAGGGGTGAAGATGAGAGTTGAAGATGAGTATATTTGTTTCTCTTTGATTTTAAATGAATCTTTCTAATGAATCAAATTATTATGATTTTTATTTTTAATTTATAAAAGTAATTGTATTCAATTTTTGTAATACCAGGATAATGATGGTTTAGTACAAAACAAGGAATGAAAGAAGAGAATAAATGATTGATGTTGAAAAATGATAATTCGTGTTATAGAAATGATGATGTTCATGTTATAGACATGGTTGAGAATGTTTTATGTTATATATATGCTTGAGGATATTAATGTTCATGTCCTAAGATTTGATACATAATGCCATATTATCAACATATGTCAACTTTTATGACATACTCTATTTTAAACAATGTAATGTTGTTATGTAATGTTGGGATCATCAATGAGATAAAAATTGTTTCCTACACTCATTAGATCAACCATGTACTTTTGTTAGGGAAAGGGGGTTATTGTGACATTTCCTCTCTATTTTGAATAATTATATTAGACACTACCATGTGGAATAAAGTTGTTATTCTCTTATGCATTGTTGTGTTGTGATTTGTTACGTGTAATATTTATTCAATAAATTTTTTTTGGTAGTGTAATTTATATGGACAACACTATGAATTGCAAAACTAGTAGTAAAATTTTGAAACAAGTAGTCCTAAAGCATATTAAAGATGGAGACAAAATTTTCTAAGTGGTGCCAAAATTTAACTAAATGAGTTATCCTAGTGACATTCCTATGTGGTGGAGGCAAGATGCTCACCAATAGCTAGTTTAAATGTTGGTATAAATGTAAATTACTTTGTAATGTTTTTGTATGGAGATTAAGTTTCAAGAGCGCTTATTCGAGATCTTAATAAAAAAAATACCCCAGCCAATTTCATGGAAACCTCCACTTCTAGTTTAGATTGAGAGACACCCATTTTTAAAATGTCACCTCAACTAATATAAATCCATATTTGGAGTCGTAATTTTTTTAATTTCCAAGTCCAATTTTAGGTAGTGAAGATGCATCTATAAAATAAAATTTCTCTCCGTATATTAAATTAACTTTACACGTCTTGAAAGGGTCAAGTTAAAGGTTGGATAATACTATAGTTTCAACATATGGCCATACATTTTTTTAAGGTAGGTCTTTATGTTGTATTTCTTCCTTTCATATACAAATAAATTTTCAAGTGTATAAAGGTTGTGAGACTGAAAATTACACCTCAAAGAAACTACAATGTTAATCAATCATCAAGTTCATTTTGCTACAAATTCTCTTTGGGTGATCTAAAATCTATATAAAATTTCATGTTTTAAGGTTGTTTGGTATATTTAAAAATATCTTCCAAATTAGTTGATTTTATATGATATTTTGTTACCAATGAACATATGCTTACAAGAATATTTAATGAATCATATAGTGTTAATGTTATAAATTAGTATTGGATTGCTATTTTTTTAGTGCAATTGAGGGAAGTTATTATTAAATATCTCTTGGATGTTATCAATGTATTATAGATTGATCTAATCTTTTATTCTGTAGATAAATTTTCACTTGATTCATATTCATTCAACACCCCATTAGGTGATGTTTATTTTTGAAGTATGTCATAGTTATCAAAATATTTATTTCTTTTTTGAATTTACAATATTCTTACTTTTCTTCACCAAATACAACCTATCAATAATCACTCCCCCACAATTAAAATTTTAATGGAATTCAAGGCTTCTTTATATATTTTTCATTAAAATCTCAAACACAATCCCAACATATTTCCCTTGTTTCAGAATGACATATAAATTAGTCCATAATAACAAGGCATTAAAGTTGTGTGTGCATAAAAAAGAACTATGAATGGGGATGGCATGGAGATATAGTGTATTTTCTACACATGACCATACAACTTGACATCCCTCACATTGCATAGATTAAAATTTTCTAAGTGCTTTTTTGTATATAGTTATATATAGGATGAACTTGATTTTCTAACAATCAACATAGTATGTGACCAATATGATGTTTTTAAAGGTACATGAGAGATTTAGAATAAAGATCTTACCGAATTTGATAGCATAGATAACAAAAAACAATACTTATGCCCTTAGATCTTCTATTAAAAACTTTGAACATTAATTTTGTGAATCCTCATCTCCTCATCTTAATTCTTATACTGCTGGTGAATCTGGGTAAGTAGATACATGTGAAGCCTACAACAACATTGAGTATGACATGAAAACTATGAAAGATGAAATGATTTGTCATACACTACTCGATATCCATAGTTACCATAGGGAAAATATAAAACTATGTTAAAATGTATCTCAATATAAGGATTTGAGTTGGGTTGACACTCCATGTGTAAACATTATTGAATTGATTTATTTAACTAATTAGCTACCATTTAGCTCAATGGTAGCTATATTATAAATTATTGTCTATAATTCTTCATGTTATTGCTACCTAATCAAAGCTAACAATGGTAGGAGGGAAAATCATAATGACTGGGGTATACTCTTCATAATTTCTTCAACTTTTTATATAATGCATATGGTCTAGCAAAGTGGTGAATAGGCAATAACAATGTTCTATGCTAGAATTTGTTAATTTGAAAGGAAATCAAAACTCACATAAGATTGCTTAGTAGTAAATGTGTTAAATATTAGGTCATATTTTAATTGAGATTCTCACCAATTCCCTGTAATTATATGTATAAAGTGAAATGGATCCATGCCCTTGTCATATTACTTTAGTATCATGTTAGTATGTGAGACATGTAAATTTTATGTAAAATTATTAGGTTGATATTTACTTAATTTCAGCCTTCCTAAAAGAGTTTCAAAAAGTTTATCATATACAGAGGAGCCTATGAAACAACAATTATGTTGGACACCTTGAGCCTCACCTTTTAGTAACTCAGGGTTAAGGCATATGAACAATGAGATATCAAGAAGAAGAAGTGGCATGTATTATCTACAAGTTTAATGTGTGCATGGATTACAATGAAATTTAATGGGTATTCATGAACCCTAATGTGCCATGTTATGTTACATGAGCCTCAGAATTTGAATGTCCATGTCCCCACCAAAATTCATTATTATAAATCAAAATAATAATTACAAAGTGATCATGACATAAACCCCTCTACTCCCTCCATAAGACAACATCCATATTTCCTCATTTTAGCATTTCCTCTTAGTATAAAGTCACATTTTAAGTTTATCTTTGACACCATCAAAGTTACAAGGATGTTTATCCACTTGTATGGAGGTAAGGTAAAACTCACAGCCTTTACATTCTTTATAATT